>CM059467.1:1417484-1621243 GCA_030408155.1 Lophura swinhoii | reverse complement strand
GGTATTTCTTGGAGAAGATGTGATCTATTTGGGAGAAATGTGGCATTTCTGGAAGAAACTGTCCTCTTTTGGGGATAAAAGAGGTATTTCATGGAGAAAAGGTCCTAATTCAAGGGGGAAACCTGGTATTTCTTGGAGGAGTTGTGATATATTTGGGAGAAATGTGGTATTTCTGGAAGAAAATGTCCAATTTGAGGGATAAAAGAGGTATTTGTGGGAGAAAAGGTCCTATTTGAAGGGGGAACCCTGGTATTTCTTGGAGAAGATGTGATCTATTTGGGAGAAATGTGGCATGTCTGGAAAAAACCGTCCAATTTTGGGGATGAAGGAGGTATTTGTGGGTGAAAAGGTCCTATTTGAAGGGGGAAACCTGGTATTTCTTGGAGAAGATGTGATATATTTGGGAGAAATGTGGCATTTCTGCAAGAAACTGTCCTCTTTTGGGATAAAACAGGTATTTTTGGTTGAAAAGGTCCTATTTGAAGGGGGAAAAGTGGTATTTCTTGGAGGAGATGTGATATATTTGGGAGAAATGTGGCATGTCTGGAAGAAACTGTCCTCTTTTGGGATAAAAGAGGTATTTGTGGGTGAAAAGGTCCTATTTGAAGGGGGAAACCTGGTATTTCTTGGAGAAGATGTGATATGTTTGGGAGAAATGTGGCATTTCTGGAAGAAAATGTCCTGTTCTGGGGATAAAACAGGTATTTGTGGGTGAAATCGTTGTATTTGAAGGGGGAAACCTGGTATTTCTTGGAGAAGATGTGATCTATTTGGGAGAAATGTGGCATTTCTGCAAGAAACTGTCCTCTTTTGGGGATAAAACAGGTATTTTTGGGTGAAAAGGTCCTATTTGAAGGGGGAAAGGTGGTATTTCTTGGAGAAGATGTGATATATTTGGGAGAAATGTGGCCTTTCTGGAACAAACTGTCCTCTTTTGGGGATAAAAGAGGTATTTGTGGGTGATAAGGTCCTATTTGAAGAGGGAAAGCTGGTATTTCTTGGAGAAGATGTGATATGCTTGGGAGAAATGTGGCATTTCTGGAAGAAAATGTCCTGTTTGGGGGGAGAAGGCTGGTATTTGTGGGAGAAAAGGCCCTATTTCAGGAGGAATCCTGGTATTTCTTGGAGAAGATGTGATCTATTTGGGAGAAATGTGGCATGTCTGGAAGAAACTGACCTATTTGAGGGATAAAAGAGGTATTTGTGGGTGAAAAGGTCCTATTTGAAGGGGGAAACCTGGTATTTCTTGGAGAAGTTGTGATATATTTGGGAGAAATCAGGCATTTCTGGCAGTAACTGTCCTATTTTGGGAATAAAAGAATTTTTTGTGGAAGAAAAGGTCCTATTTGAAGGGGGAAACGTGGTATTTCTTGGAGAAGATGTGATATGTTTGGGAGAAATGTGGCCTTTCTGGAAGAAACTGTCCTCTTTTGGGGATAAAAGAGGTATTTGAGGGTGAAAAGGTCCTATTTGAAGGGGGAAACCTGGTATTTCTTGGAGAAGCTGAGATATATTTGGGAGAAATGTGGAATTTCTGGAAGAAACTGTCCTCTTTTGGGGATAAAAGAGGTATTTGTGGGTGAAAAGGTCTTATTACAAGGGGGAAACGTGGTATTTCTTGGAGAAGATGTGATATATTTGGGAAAAATGTGGCAGTTCTGGAAGAAAATGTCCTATTTGAGGGATAATACAGGTATTTGTGGGTGAAAAGGTCCTATTTGAAGGGGGAAACCTGGTATTTCTTGGAGAAGATGTGGTATATTTGGGAGACATGTGGCATTTCTGGAAGAAACTGTCCTCTTCTGGGGATAAAACAGGTATTTGTGGGTGAAAAGGTCCTATTTGAAGGGGGAAACCTGGTATTTCTTGGAGAAGATGTGATCTATTTGGGAGAAACCTGGTATTTCTGGAAGAAACTGTCCTCTTTTGGGGATAAAACAGGTATTTGTGGGTGAAAAGGTCCTATTTGAAGGGGGAAAGCTGGTATTTCTTGGAGAAGATGTGATGTATTTGGGAGAAATGTGGCATGTCTGGAAGAAACTGTCCTCTTTTGGGGATAAAAGAGGTATTTGTGGGTGAAAAGGTCCTATTTGAAGGGGGAAAGCTGGTATTTCTTGAAGGAGATGTGATATATTTGGGAGAAATGAGGCATTTCTGGAAGAATATGTCCAATTTGAGGGATAATATAGGTATTTGTGGGTGAAAAGGTCCTATTTGAAGGGGGAAACCTGGTATTTCTTGGAGAAGATGTGATATATTTGGGAGAAATGTGGCATTTCTGGAAGAAACTGTCCTCTTTTGGGGATAAAACAGGTATTTGTGGGTGAAAAGGTCCTATTTGAAGGGGGAAACCTGGTATTTCTTGGAGAAGATGTGCTATATTTGGGAGAAATGTGGCATTTCTGGAAGAAAATGTCGTATTTGAGGGATAAAACAGGTGTTTGTGGGTGAAAAGGTCCTATTTGAAGGGGGAACCCTGGTATTTCTTGGATAAGATTTGATATATTTGGGAGAAATGTGGCATTTCTGGAAGAAACTGTCCTCTTTTGGGGATGAAACAGGTATTTGTGGGTGAAAAGGTCCTATTTGAAGGGGGAAAGCTGGTATTTCATGGAGAAGATGTTGTATATTTGGGAGAAATGTGGCATGTCTGGAAGAAACTGTCCTCTTCTGGGGATAAAAGAGGTATTTGTGGGTGAAAAGGTCCTATTTGAAGGGGGAACCCTGGTATTTCATGGAGAAGATGTGGTATATTTGGGAGAAATGTGGCCTTTCTGGAAGAATATGTCCTATTTTGGGGATAAAAGAATTTTTTGTGGGTTAAAAGGTCCTATTTGAAGGGGGAAACGTGGTATTTCTTGGAGAAGATGTGATGTATTTGGGAGAAATGTGGCATTTCTGGAAGAAACTGTCCAATTATGGGATAAAAGAGGTATTTGTGGGTGAAAAGGTCCTATATGAAGGGGGAAGCGTGGTATTTCTTGGAGAAGATGTGATATATTTGGGAGAAATGTGGCCTTTCTGGAAGAAACTGTCCTCTTTTGGGGATAAAAGATGTATTTGTGGGTGAAAAGGTCCTACTTGAAGGGGTAAACCTGGTATTTCTTGGAGAAGATGTGATCTATTTGGGAGAAATGTGGCATTTCTGGAAGAAACTGTCCTCTTATGGGGATAGAACAGGTATTTGTGGGTGAAAAGGTCCTATTTGAAGGGGGAAACCTGGTATTTCTTGGAGAAGATGTGATATATTTGGGAGAAATGTGGCATTTCTGGAAGAAAATGTCCTATTTGAGGGATAATAAAGGTATTTGTGGGAGAAAAGGTCCTATTTGAAGTTGGAAACCTGGTATTTCTTGGAGAAGATGTGATTTGTTTGGGATAAATGTGGCCTTTCTGGCAGAAACTGTCCTCTTTTGGGGATGTAACAGGTATTTGTGGGTGAAAAGGTCCTATTTGAAGGAGGAAACCTGGTATTTCTTGGAGAAGATGTGATCTATTTGGGAGAAATGTGGCATTTCTGGAAGAAACTGTCCTCTTTTGGGGATATAAGAGGTATTTCATGGAGAAAAGGTCCTAATTCAAGGGGGAAACCTGGTGTTTCTTGGAGAAGATGTGATATATTTGGGAGAAATGTGGTATTTCTGGAAGAAAATGTCTGATTTGAGGGATAAAAGAGGTATTTGTGGGAGAAAAGGTCCTATTTGAAGGGGGAACCCTGGTATTTCTTGGAGAAGATGTGATCTATTTGGGAGAAATGTGGCATGACTGGAAAAAACTGTCCAATTTTGGGTATAAATGAGGTATTTGTGGGTGAAAAGGTCCTATTTGAAGGGGGAAACCTGGTATTTCTTGGAGAAGATGTGATATATTTGGGAGAAATCAGGCATTTCTGCAAGAAACTGTCCTCTTTTGGGGATAAAAGAGGTATTTGTGGGTGATAAGGTCCTATTTGAAGGGGGAAAAGTGGTATTTCTTGGAGGAGATGTGATATATTTGGGAGAAATGTGGCATGTCTGGAAGAAACTGTCCTCTTTTGGGGATAAAAGAGGTATTTGTGGGTGAAAAGGTCCTATTTGAAGGGGGAAACCTGGTAATTCTATGAGAAGATGTGATATGTTTGGGAGAAATGTGGCATTTCTGGAAGAAACTGTCCTCTTTTGCGGATAAAACAGGTATTTGTGGGTGAAAACGTTGTATTTGAAGGGGGAAACCTGGTATTTCTTGGAGAAGATGTGATCTATTTGGGAGAAATGTGGCATTTCTGCAAGAAACTGTCCTCTTTTGGGGATAAAAGAGGTATTTTTGGATGAAAAGGTCCTATTTGAAGGGGGAAACGTGGTATTTCTTGGAGAAGATGTGATATATTTGGGAGAAATGTGGCCTTTCTGGAAGAAACTGTCCTCTTTTGGGGATAAAAGAGGTATTTGTGGGTGATAAGGTCCTATTTGAAGGGGGAAACGTGGTATTTCTTGGAGAAGATGTGATATGTTTGGGAGAAATGTGGCATTTCTGGAAGAAAATGTCCTGTTTGGGGGGAGAAGGCTGGTATTTGTGGGAGAAAAGGCCCTATTTCAGGAGGAATCCTGGTATTTCTTGGAGAAGATGTGATCTATTTGGGAGAAATGTGGCATGTCTGGAAGAAACTGACCTATTTGAGGGATAAAAGAGGTATTTGTGGGTGAAAAGGTCCTATTTGAAGGGGGAAACCTGGTATTTCTTGGAGAAGATGTGATATATTTGGGAGAAATCAGGCATTTCTGCAAGAAACTGTCCTCTTTTGGGGATAAAACAGGTATTTGTGGGAGAAAAGGTCCTATTTGAAGGGGGAAAATTGGTATTTCTTGGAGGAGATGTGATATATTTGGGAGAAATGTGGCATGTCTGGAAGAAACTGTCCTATTTTGGGGATAAAAGAGGTATTTGTGGGTGAAAAGGTCCTATTTGAAGGGGGAAACCTGGTAATTCTAAGAGAAGATGTGATATGGTTCGGAAAAATGTGGCATTTCTGGCAGAAACTGTCCTGTTTTGGGGATAAAACAGGTATTTGTGGGTGAAAAGGTCCTATTTGAAGGGGGAAACCTGGTATTTCTTGGAGAAGATGTGATCTATTTGGGAGAAATGTGGCATTTCTGGAAGAAACTGTCCTCTTTTGGGGATAAAAGAGGTATTTCATGGAGAAAAGGTCCTAATTCAAGGGGGAAACCTGGTATTTCTTGGAGGAGTTGTGATATATTTGGGAGAAATGTGGTATTTCTGGAAGAAAATGTCCAATTTGAGGGATAAAAGAGGTATTTGTGGGAGAAAAGGTCCTATTTGAAGGGGGAACCCTGGTATTTCTTGGAGAAGATGTGATCTATTTGGGAGAAATGTGGCATGTCTGGAAAAAACCGTCCAATTTTGGGGATGAAGGAGGTATTTGTGGGTGAAAAGGTCCTATTTGAAGGGGGAAACCTGGTATTTCTTGGAGAAGATGTGATATATTTGGGAGAAATGTGGCATTTCTGCAAGAAACTGTCCTCTTTTGGGGATAAAACAGGTATTTTTGGTTGAAAAGGTCCTATTTGAAGGGGGAAAAGTGGTATTTCTTGGAGGAGATGTGATATATTTGGGAGAAATGTGGCATGTCTGGAAGAAACTGTCCTCTTTTGGGGATAAAAGAGGTATTTGTGGGTGAAAAGGTCCTATTTGAAGGGGGAAACCTGGTATTTCTTGGAGAAGATGTGATATGTTTGGGAGAAATGTGGCATTTCTGGAAGAAAATGTCCTGTTCTGGGGATAAAACAGGTATTTGTGGGTGAAATCGTTGTATTTGAAGGGGGAAACCTGGTATTTCTTGGAGAAGATGTGATCTATTTGGGAGAAATGTGGCATTTCTGCAAGAAACTGTCCTCTTTTGGGGATAAAACAGGTATTTTTGGGTGAAAAGGTCCTATTTGAAGGGGGAAAGGTGGTATTTCTTGGAGAAGATGTGATATATTTGGGAGAAATGTGGCCTTTCTGGAACAAACTGTCCTCTTTTGGGGATAAAAGAGGTATTTGTGGGTGATAAGGTCCTATTTGAAGAGGGAAAGCTGGTATTTCTTGGAGAAGATGTGATATGCTTGGGAGAAATGTGGCATTTCTGGAAGAAAATGTCCTGTTTGGGGGGAGAAGGCTGGTATTTGTGGGAGAAAAGGCCCTATTTCAGGAGGAATCCTGGTATTTCTTGGAGAAGATGTGATCTATTTGGGAGAAATGTGGCATGTCTGGAAGAAACTGACCTATTTGAGGGATAAAAGAGGTATTTGTGGGTGAAAAGGTCCTATTTGAAGGGGGAACCCTGGTATTTCTTGGAGAAGATGTGGTATATTTGGGAGAAATGTGGCCTTTCAGGAAGAAACTGTCCTCTTTTGGGGTGAAAAGAGGTATTTGTGGGAGAAAAGGTCCTATTTGATGGGGGAAACGTGGTATTTCTTGGAGAAGATGTGATATGTTTGGGAGAAATGTGGCCTTTCTGGAAGAAACTGTCCTCTTTTGGGGATAAAAGAGGTATTTGAGGGTGAAAAGGTCCTATGTGAAGCGGGAAAACTGGTATTTCTTGGAGAAGCTGAGATATATTTGGGAGAAATGTGGAATTTCTGGAAGAAACTGTCCTCTTTTGGGGATAAAAGAGGTATTTGTGGGTGAAAAGGTCTTATTACAAGGGGGAAACGTGGTATTTCTTGGAGAAGATGTGATATATTTGGGAAAAATGTGGCAGTTCTGGAAGAAAATGTCCTATCTGAGGGATAATACAGGTATTTGTGGGTGAAAAGGTCCTATTTGAAGGGGGAAACCTGGTATTTCTTGGAGAAGATGTTGTATATTTGGGAGAAATGTGGCATGTCTGGAAGAAACTGTCCTCTTTAGGGGATAAAACAGGTATTTGTGGGAGAAAAGGTCCTATTTGAAGGGGGAAAGCTGGTATTTCTTGGAGAAGATGTGATATATTTGGGAGAAATCAGGCATTTCTGGAAGAAACTGTCCTATTTGAGGGATAAAGAGGTATTTGTGGGTGAAAAGGTCCTATTTGAAGGGGGATAGCTGGTATTTCTTGGAGAAGATGTGATATATTTGGGAGAAATGTGGCATTTCTGGAAGAAAGTGTCCTGTTTTGTAGATAAAACAGGTATTTGTGGAAGAAAAGTTCCTATTTGAAGGGGGAAAAGTGGTATTTCTTGGAGGAGATGTGATATATTTGGGAGAAAAGTGGCATGTCTGGAAGAAACTGTCCTATTTTGGGGATAAAAGAGGTATTTGTGGGTGAAAAGGTCCTATTTGAAGGGGAAACCTGGTAATTCTATGAGAAGATGTGATATGCTTGGGAGAAATGTGGCATTTCTGGAAGAAACTGTTCAATTTTGGGGATAAAAGAGGTATTTGTGGGTGATAAGGTCCTATTTGAAGGGGGAAACCTGGTATTTCTTGGAGAAGATGTGATCTATTTGGGAGAAATGTGGCATGTCTGGCAGAAACTGTCCTCTTTTAGGGATAAAACAGGTATTTGTGGGAGAAAAGGTCCTATTTGAAGGGGGAAAGCTGGTATTTCTTGGAGGAGATGTGATCTATTTGAGAGAAATCTGGCATTTCTGGCAGAAAGTGTCCTATTTTGGGGATAAAACAGGTATTTGTGGGTGAAAAGGTCCTATTTGAAGGGGGAACCCTGGTATTTCTTGGAGAAGATGTGATATATTTGGGAGAAATGTGGCATTTCTGGAAGAAACTGTCCTCTTTTGGGGATAAAAGAGGTATTTGTGGGTGAAAATTTCCTATTTGAAGGGGGAAACCTGGTATTTCTTGGAGAAGATATGATATATTTGGGAGAAATGTGGCATTTCTGGAAGAAACTGTCCTCTTTTTGGGATAAAAGAGGTATTTCATGGTGAAAAGGTCCTATTTGAAGTTGGAAACGTGGTATTTCTTGGAGAAGATGTGATATATTTGGGAGAAATCTGGCATTTCTGGAAGAATATGTCCAATTTGAGGGATAAAACAGGTATTTGTGGTTGAAAAGGTCCTATTTGAAGGGGGAAACCAGGCATTTCTTGGAGAAGATGTGATGTATTTGGGAGAAATGTGGCATTTCTGGAAGAAAGTGTCGTCTATTGGGGATAAAACAGGTATTTGTGGGTGATAAGGTCCTATTTGAAGGGGGAAAAGTGGTATTTCTTGGAGAAGATGTGGTATATTTGGGAGAAATGTGGCATTTCTGTAAGAAACTGTCCTGTTTTGGGGATAAAAGAGGTATTTGTGGGTGAAAAGGTCCTATTTGAAGGGGGAAAGCTGGTATTTCTTGGAGAAGATGTGATATATTTGGGAGAAATGTGGCATGTCTGGAAGAAGCTGTCCTATTTTGGGGATAAAACAGGTATTTGTGGGTGAAAAGGTCCTATTTGAAGGGGGAAACGTGGTATTTCTTGGAGAAGATGTGATATATTTGGGAGAAATGTGGCATTTCTGGAAGAAAGTGTCCTGTTTTGGGGATAAAACTGGTATTTGTGGGTGAACAGGTCCTATTTGAAGGGGGAAACCTGGTATTTCTTGGAGAAGATGTGATATATTTGGGAGAAATGTGGCATTTCTGGAAGAAACTGTCCTCTTTTGGAGATAAAAGAGGTATTTGTGGGTGAAAAGGTCCTATTTGAAGGGGGAAAGCTGATATTTCTTGGAAAAGATGTGATCTATTTGGGAGAAATGTGGCATGTCTGGCGGAAACTGTCCTCTTTTGGGGATAAAAGAGGTATTTGTGGGTGAAAAGGTCCTATTTCAAGGGGGAAACGAGGTATTTCTTGGAGAAGATGTGATATGTTTGGGAGAAATGTGGCATTTCTGGAAGAAACTGTCCTCTTTTGGGGATAAAACAGGTATTTTTGGGTGAAAAGGTCCTATTTGAAGGGGGAAAGCTGGTATTTCTTGGAGAAGATGTGATATATTTGGGTGATATGTGGCCTTTCTGAAAGAAAATGTCATATTTGAGGGGAGAAAGCTGGTATTTGTGGGAGAAAAGGTCCTATTTCAGGAGGAATCCTGGTATTTCTTGGAGGAGATGTGATCTATTTGGGAGAAATCTGGCATTTCTGCAAGAAACTGTACTATTTTGGGGATAAAAGACGTATTTGTGGGTGAAAAGGTCCTATTTGAAGGGGGAACCCTGGTATTTCTTGGAGAAGATGTGATATATTTGGGAGAAATGTGGCCTTTCTGGAAGAAACTGTCCTCTTTTGGGGATAAAAGAGGTATTTGTGGGTGAAAATTTCCTCTTTGAAGGGGGAAACCTGGTATTTCTTGGAGAAGATATGATCTATTTGGGAGAAATGTGGCATTTCTGGAAGAAACTGTCCTCTTTTTGGGATAAAAGAGGTATTTCATGGTGAAAAGGTCCTATTTGAAGGGGGAAACGTGGTATTTCTTGGAGAAGATGTGATATATTTGGGAGAAATGTGGCCTTTCTGGAAGAAACTGTCCTCTTTTGGGGATAAAAGAGGTATTTGTGGGTGAAAATTTCCTATTTGAAGGGGGAAACCTGGTATTTCTTGGAGAAGATGTGATATATTTGGGAGAAATGTGGCCTTTCTGGAAGAAACTGTCCTCTTTTGGGGATAAAAGAGGTATGTGTGGGTGAAAAGGTCCTATTTGAAGGGGAAAACCTGGAATTTCTTGGAGAAGATGTGATATATTTGGGAGAAATGTGGCATGTCTGGAAGAAAATGTCCTATATTGGGGAAGAAGGCTGGTACTTGTGGGAGAAAAGGTCCTATTTCAGGAGGAATCCTGGTATTTCTTGGAGGAGATGTGATATGTTTGGGAGAAATGTGGCCTTTCTGGAAGAAACTGTCCTCTTTTGGGGATGAAACAGGTATTTGTGGGAGAAAAGGTCCTATTTGAAGGGGGAACCCTAGTATTTCTTGGAGAAGATATGATATATTTGGGAGAAATGTGGCATTTCTGGAAGAAATTGTCCTCTTTTGGGGATAAAAGAGGTATTTGTGGGTGAAAAGGTCCTATTTGAAGTTGGAAACCTGGTATTTCTTGGAGAAGATGTGATATATTTTGGAGAAATCTGGCATTTCGGGAAGAATATGTCCAATTTGAGGGATAAAACAGATATTTGTGGTTGAAAAGGTCCTATTTGAAGTTGGAAACCTGGTATTTCTTGGAGAAGATGTGATATATTTGGGAGAAATGTGGCCTTTCTGGAAGAAACTGTCTTCTTTTGGGGATAAAAGAGGTATTTGTGGGTGAAAAGGTCCTATATGAAGGGGGAAACGTGGTATTTCTTGGAGAAGATGTGATATATTTGGGAGAAATGTGGCATGTCTGGCAGAAACTGTCCTATTTTGGGGATAAATAGGTATTTGTGGGTGAAAAGGTCCTATTTGAAGGGGGAAACGTGGTATTTCTTGGAGAAGATGTGATATATTTGGGAGAAATGTGGCCTTTCTGGAAGAAACTGTCCTCTTTTGGGGATAAAAGAGGTATTTGTGGGTGAAAAGTTCCTATTTCCAGGGGAAACGTGGTATTTCTTGGAGAAGATGTGATATATTTGGGAGAAATGTGGCATTTCTGGAAGAAACTGTCCTATTTGGGGATCAAACAGGTATTTGTGGGTGAAAAGGTCCTATTTGAAGGGGGAAACCTGGTATTTCTTGGAGAAGATGTGATATATTTGGGAGAAATGTGGCATGTCTGGAAGAAACTGTCCTATTTTGGGGATAAAAGAGGTATTTGTGGGTGAAAAGGTCCTATTTGAAGGGGGAAACCTGGTATTTCTTGGAGAAGATGTGATATGTTTGGGAGAAATGTGGCATTTCTGGAAGAAACTGTCCTATTTTGGGGAGAAAAGAGGTATTTGTGGGTGAAAAGGTCCTATTTCAAGGAGGAAACCTGGTATTTCTTGGAGAAGATGTGATATGTTTGGGAGAAATGTGGCATGTCTGGAAGAAACTGTCCTATTTTGGGGATAAAAGAGGTATTTGTGGGTGATAAGGTCCTATTTGAAGGGGGAAACCTGGTATTTCTTGGAGAAGATGTGATCTATTTGGGAGAAATCTGGCATTTCTGGAAGAAACTGTCCTATTTGGGGGGTGAAGGCTGGTATTTGAGGGAGAAAAGGCCCTATTTCAGGAGGAATCCTGCTAGTTCTTGGAGAAGATGTGATCTATTTGTGAGAAATGTGGCCTTTCTGGAAGAAACTGTCCTATTTGAGGGATAAAAGGGTATTTGTGGGTGAAAAGGTCCTATTTCCAGGAGGAATCCTGGTATTTCTTGGAGAAGATGTGATATATTTGGGAGAAATGTGGCATGTCTGGAAGAAAGTGTCCTCATTTGGGGATAAATGAGGTATTTGTGGGTGAAAAGGTCCTATTTGAATGGGGAAACCTGGTATTTCTTGGAGAAGATGTGATATATTTGGGAGAAATGTGGCATTTCTGGAAGAAACTGTCCTCTTTTGGGGATAAAACAGGTATTTGTGGGTGAAAAGGTCCTATTTCCAGGGGAAAACCTGGTATTTCTTGGAGAAGATGTGATATATTTGGGAGAAATGTGGCATGTCTGGAAGAAAATGTCCTATTTGGGCGGAGAAGGCTGGTATTTGTGGGAGAAAAGGTCCTATCACAGGAGAAATCCTGGTATTTCTTGGAGGAGAATGTGATATGTTTGGGAGAAATGTGGCATGTCTGGAAGAAACTGTCCTATTTTGGGGATAAAACAGGTACTTGTGGGTGAAAAGGTCATATTTGAAGGGGGAACCCTGGTATATCTTGGAGAAGATATGATATACTTGGAAGAAATGTGGCATGTCTGGAAGAAACTGTCCTATTTGGGGGGAGAAGGCTGGTACTTGTGGGAGAAAAGGTCCTATTTCAGGAGGAATCCTGATATTTCTTGGAGGAGATGTGATATTTTTGGGAGAAATGTGGCATGTCTGGAAGAAACTGTCCTCTTTTGGGGATAAAAGAGGTATTAGTGGTTGAAAAGGTCCTATTTGAAGGGGGAACCGTGGTATTTCTTGGAGAAGATGTGATCTATTTGGGAGAAATGTGGCATTTCTGGAAAAAAAATGTCCAATTTGGGGGGAGAAGGCTGGTAGTTTTGGGTGAGAAGGTCCTATTTCAGGAGGAATCCTGGCATTTCTTGGAGAAGATGTGATATGTTTGGGAGAAATGTGGCCTTTCCGGAAGAAACTGTCCTCTTTTGGGGATAAAAGAGGTATTAGTGGGTGAAAAGGTCCTATTTCCAGGGGGAAACCTGGTATTTCTTGGAGAAGATGTGATATATTTGGGAGAAATGTGGCATTTCGGGAAGAAAATGTCCAATTTGGGGGGAGAAGGCTGGTAGTTGTGGGTGAGAAGGTCCTATTTCAGGAGAAATCCTGGTATTTCTTGGAGAAGATGTGATATATTTGGGAGAAATGTGGCCTTTCTGGAAGAAACTGTCCTCTTTTGGGGATAAAAGAGGTATTTCATGGAGAAAAGGTCCTAATTCAAGGGGGAAAGCTGGTATTTCTTGGAGAAGATGTGCTATATTTGGGAGAAATGTGGCATTTCTGGAAGAAACTGTCGTATTTTGGGCATAAAACAGGTATTTGTGGTTGAAAAGGTCCTATTTATAGGGGGAAACCTGGTATTTCTTGGAGAAGATGTGATCTATTTGGGAGAAATGTGGCATTTCTGGAAGAAACTGTCCTATTTTGGGGATAAAAGAGGTACTTGTGGGTGAAAAGGTCCTATTTGAAGGGGGAAACGTGGTATTTCTTGGAGAAGATGTGATCTATTTGGGAGAAATGAGGCATTTCTGGAAGAAAACGTCCAATTTGTGGGGAGAAGGCTGGTAGTAGTGGGTGAGAATGTCCTATTTCAGGAGGAATCCTGGTATTTCTTGGAGAAGATGTGATATATTTGGGAGAAATGTGGCCTTTCTGGAAGAAACTGTCCTCTTTTGGGGATAAAAGAGGTATTTGTGGGTGAAAAGGTCCTATTTGAAGGGGGAAAGCTGGTATTTCTTGGAGAAGATGTGATCTATTTGGGAGAAATGTGGCATGTCTGGAAGAAAATGTCCTATATTGGGGATAAAAGAGGTATGTGTGGGTGAAAAGGTCCTATTTCCAGGGGAAAACCTGGTATTTCTTGGAGAAGATGTGATCTATTTGGGAGAAATGTGGCATGTCTGATAGAAAATGTCCTATATTGGGGGAGAAGGCTGGTACTTTTGGGAGAAAAGGTCCTATTTCTGGAGGAATCCTGGTATTTTTTGGAGGAGATGTGATATGTTTGGGAGAAATGTGGCATGTCTGGCAGAAACTGTCCTATTTGGGGGATAAAAGAGGTATTTGTGGGTGAAAAGGTCCTATTTGAAGGGGGAAACCTGGTATTTCTTGGAGAAGATGTGATCTATTTGGGAGAAATGTGGCATTTCTGGAAGAAACTGTCCTCTTTTGGGGATAAAACAGGTATTTGTGGGTGAAAATTTCCTATTTGAAGGGGGAAACCTGGTATTTCTTGGAGAAGATATGATATATTTGGGAGAAATGTGGCATGTCTGGAAGAAACTGTCCTATTTCGGGGATAAAAGAGGTATTTGTGGATGAAAACGTTGTATTTGAAGGGGGAAACCTGTTATTTCTTGGAGAAGATGTGATATATTTGGGAGAAATGTGGCATGTCTGGAAGAAACTGTCCTATTTGGGGGATAAAACAGGTATTTGTGGGAGAAAAGTTCCTATTTGAAGGGGGAAGGCTGGTATTTCTTGGAGAAGATGTGATCTATTTGGGAGAAATGTGGCATTTCTGGAAGAAACTGTCCAATTTGGGGGGAGAAGGCTGGTAGTTTTGGGTGAGAAGTTCCTATTTCAGGAGGAATCCTGGCATTTCTTGGAGAAGATGTGATATATTTGGGAGAAATGTGGCCTTTCCGGAAGAAACTGTCCTCTTTTGGGGATAAAAGAGGTATTAGTGTTTGAAAAGGTCCTATTTGAAGGGGGAACCCTGGTATTTCTTGGAGAAGATGTGATATATTTGGGAGAAATGTGGCATTTCTGGAAGAAAATGTCCTCTTTTGGGGATAAAAGAGGTATTTCATGGAGAAAAGGTCCTAATTCAAGGGGGAAACCTGGTATTTCTTGGAGAAGATGTGATATATTTGGAAGAAATCAGGCATTTCTGGAAGAAACTGTCCTATTTTGGGGATAAAACAGGTATTTGTGGTTGAAAAGGTCCTATTTGAAGGGGGAAAGATGGTATTTCTTGGAGGAGATGTGATCTATTTGGGAGAAATGTGGCATTTCCGGAAGAAAGTGTCCACTTTGGGGATAGAACAGGTATTTGTGGGTGAAAAGGTCCTATTTGAAGGGGGAAACGTGGTATTTCTTGGAGAAGATGTGATCTATTTGGGAGAAATGTGGCCTTTCTGGAAGAAAATGTCCTGTTTGGGGGGAGAAGGCTGGTTGTTGTGGGTGAGAAGGTCCTATTTCACTAGGAATCCTGGTATTTCTTGGAGAAGATGTGATCTATTTGGGAGAAATGTGGCATTTCTGGAAGAAACTGTCCTATTTGGGGGATCAAAGAGGTATTTGTGGGTGAAAAGGTCCTATTTGAAGGGGGAAAGCTGGTATTTCTAGGAGAAGATGTGATATATTTGGGAGAAATGTGGCATTTCTGGAAGAAACTGTCCTCTTTAGGGGATAAAAGAGGTATTTGTGGGTGAAAAGGTCCTATTTGAAAGGGGAAACCTGGTATTTCTTGGAGAAGATGTGATCTATTTGGGAGAAATGTGGCATGTCTGGAAGAAACTGTCCTCTTTTGGGGATAAAAGAGGTATTTGTGGGTGAAAAGGACCTATTTCCAGGGGAAAACCTGGTATTTCTTGGAGAAGATGTGATATATTTGGGAGAAATGTGGCATTTCTGGAAGAAAATGTCCTATTTGGGGGGAGAAGGCTGGTACTTGTGGGAGAAAAGGTCCTATTTCAGGAGGAATCCTTGTATTTCTTGGAGGAGATGTGATATATTTGGGAGAAATGTGGCCTTTCTGGAAGAAACTGTCCTCTTTTGGGGATAAAAGAGGTATTTGTGGGTGAAAAGGTCCTATTTGAAGGGGGAAAGCTGGTATTTCTTGGAGGAGATGTGATATATTTGGGAGAAATGTGGCATTTCTGGAAGAAACTGTCGTCTTTTGGGGATAAAAGTGGTTTTTGTGGGTGAAAAGTTCCTATTTGAATGGGGAATCCTGGTATTTCTTGGAGAAGATGTGATCTATTTGTGAGAAATGTGGCATTTCTGGAAGAAACTGTCCTCTTTTGGGGATAAAAGTGGTATTTGTGGGTGAAAAGGCCCTATTTGAAGGGGGAACCCTGGTATTTCTTGGAGAAGAGGTGATATATTTGGGAGAAATGTGGCATGTCTGGCAGAAACTGTCCTATTTCGGGGATAAAACAGGTATTTGTGGGAGAAAAGTCCCTATTTGAAAGGGGAAAGCTGGTATTTCTTGGAGAAGATGTGATCTATTTGGGAGAAATGTGGCATTTCTGGAAGAAAATGTCCAATGTGGGGGGAGAAGGCTGGTAGTTTTCGGTGAGAAGGTCCTATTTCAGGAGGAATCCTGGTATTTCTTGGAGAAGATGTGATCTATTTGGGAGAAATGTGGCCTTTCTGGAAGAAAATGTCCAATTTGGGGGGAGAAGGCTGGTAGACTTGGGTGAGAAGGTCCTCTTTCAGGAGGAATCCTGGCATTTCTTGGAGAAGATGTGATCTATTTGGGAGAAATGTGGCATTTCTGGAAGAAACTGTCCTCTTTTGGGGATAAAAGAGGTATTAGTGGTTGAAAAGGTCCTATTTGAAGGGGGAAACCTGGTATTTCTTGGAGAAGATGTGATCTGTTAAGGAGAAATGTGGCATGTCAGGAAGAAACTGTCCAATTTGGGGGGAGAAGGCTGGTACTTGAGGGAGAAAACATCCTCTTTTAGGAGGAAACCTGGTATTTCTTGGAGAAGATGTGATATATTTGGGAGAAATGTGGCATGTCAGGAAGAAACTGTCCTATTTTGGGGATAAAAGAGGTATTTGTGGGTGAAAAGGTCCTATTTGAAGGGGGAAACCTGGTATTTCTTGGAGAAGATGTGATCTATTTGGGAGAAATCTGGCATGTCTGGAAGAAACAGTCCTACTTTGGGGAGCAAACAGGTACTTGTGGGTGAAAAGGTCCTATTTGAAGGGGGAAAGCTGGTATTTCTTGGAGAAGATGTGATATATTTGGGAGAAATGTGGCATGTCAGGAAGAAACTGTCCTCTTTTGAGGATGAATGAGGTATTAGTGGTTGAAAAGGTCCTATTTGAAGGGGGAAAGCTGGTATTTCTTGGAGAAGATGTGATATATTTGGGAGAAATGTGGCATTTCTGGAAGAAAATGTCCTCTTTTGGGGATAAAACAGGTATTTCATGGAGAAAAGGTCCTAATTGAAGGGGGAACCCTGGTATTTCTTGGAGAAGATGAGATATATTTGGGAGAAATGTGGCATGTCTGGAAAAAACTGTCCTCTTTTGGGGATAAAAGAGGTATTTTTGGGTGAAAAGGTCCTATTTGAAGGGGGAAACCTGGTATTTCTTGGAGAAGATGTGATATATTTGGGAGAAATCTGGCATTCCTGGAAGAAACTGTCCTCTTTTGGGGATAAAAGTGGTATTTGTGGGTGAAAAGGTCCTATTTGAAGGGGGAAACCCTGGTATTTCTTGGAGAAGATGTGATCTATTTGGGAGAAATGTGGCATTTCTGGAAGAAAGTGTCCTCTTTTGGGGATAGAACAGGTATTTGTAGGGTGAAAAGGTCCTATTTGAAGGGGGAAACCTGGTATTTCTTGGAGAAGATGAGATATATTTGGGAGAAATGTGGCATGTCTGGAAGAAAATGTCCTATCTGGGGGGAGAAGGGTGGTATTTGTGGGAGAAAAGTTCCTATTTCAGGAGGAATTCTGGTATTTCTTGGAGGAGATGTGATATGTTTTGGAGAAATGTAGCCTTTCTGGAAGAAACTGTCCTCTTTTGGGGATAAAAGAGGTATTTGTGGGTGAAAAGGTCCTATTTGAAGGGGAAAACCTGGTATTTCTTGGAGAAGATGTGATCTATTTGGGAAAAATGTGGCATTTCTGGAAGAAAATGTCCTCTTTTGGGGATAAAACAGGTATTTGTGGGAGAAAAGGTCCTATTTGAAGGGGGAAACATGTTATTTCTTGGAGAAGATGTGATCTATTTGGGAGAAATGTGGCATGTCTGGAAGAAACTGTCCTATTTTGGGGATAAAACAGGTATTTGTGGGAGAAAAGTTCCTATTTGAAGGGGGAAACGTGTTATTTCTTGGAGAAGATGTGATCTATTTGGGAGAAATGTGGCATGTCTGGAAGAAACTGTCCTATTTTTGGGATAAAACAGGTATTTGTGGGAGAAAAGGTCCTATTCGAAGGGGGAAAGCTGGTATTTCTTGAAGGAGATGTGATATATTCGGGAGAAATGTGGCATGTCTGGAAGAAACTGTCCTCTTTTGGGGATAAAAGAGGTATTTGTGGGTGAAAAGGTCCTATTTCCAGGGGGAAAGCTGGTATTTCTTGGAGGAGATGTGATATATTTGGGAGAAATCTGGAATTTCTGGAAGAAACTGTCCTATTTGGGGGGAGAAACCTGCTATTAGTGGGTGAAAAGGTCCTATTTGAAGGGGGAAAGCTGGTATTTCTTGGAGAAGAGGTGATATATTTGGTAGAAATGTGCCATTTCTGGAAGAAACTGTCCTATTTTGGGGATAAATAGGTATTTTTGGGTGAATAGGTCCTATTTGAAGGGGGAAACCTGGTATTTCTTGGAGAAGATGTGATATGTTTGGGAGAAATGTGGCATTTCTGGAAGAAACTGTCCTATTTGGGGGGAGAAGGCTGGTATTAGTGGGTGAAAAGGTCCTATTTCAGGAGGAATCCTGGTATTTCTTGGAGAAGATGTGATATATTTGGGAGAAATGTGGCATTTCTGGAAGAAACTGTCCTGTTTTGGGGATAAAACAGGTATTTGTGGGAGAAAAGGTCATATTTGAAGGGGGAAAAGTGGTATTTCTTGGCGGAGATGTGATATATTTGGGCGAAATGTGGCATGTCTGGAAGAAACTGTCCTATTTTGGGGATAAAAGAATTTTTTGTGGGTGAAAAGGTCCTATTTGAAGGGGGAAACCTGGTAATTCTTGGAGAAGATGTGATATGTTTGGGAGAAATGTGGCCTTTCTGGCAGAAACTGTCCTATTTTGGGGATAAAAGTGGTATTTGTGGGTGATAAGGTCCTATTTGAAGGGGGAAACCTGGTATTTCTTGGAGAAGATGTGATATATTTGGGAGAAATGTGGCATGTCAGGAAGAAACTGTCCTATTTGGGGGGAGAAGGCTGGTACTTGAGGGAGAAAAGATCCTCTTTTAGGAGGAAACCTGGTATTTCTTGGAGAAGATGTGATATATTTGGGAGAAATGTGGCATGTCTGGAAGAAACTGTCCTCTTTTGGGGATAAAAGAGGTATTTGTGGGTGAAATGGTCCTATTTGAAGGGGGAAAGCTGGTATTTCTTGAAGGAGATGTGATATATTTGGGAGAAATGTGGCATTTCTGGAAGAAACTGACCTCTTTTGGGGATAAAAGAAGTATTTGTGGGTGAAAAGGTCCTATTTGAAGTTGGAAACCTGGTATTTCATGGAGAAGATGTGATATGTATGGGAGAAATGTGGCATTTCTGGAAGAAACTGTCGTCTTTTGGGTATAAAAGAGGTATTTGTGGGTGATAAGGTCCTATTTGAAGGGGGAACCCTGGTATTTCTTGGAGAAGATGTGATCTATTTGGGAGAAATGTGGCATGTCTGGAAGAAACTGTCCTCTTTTGGGGATAAAAGAGGTATTTGTGGGTGAAAAGGTCCTATTTGAAGGGGGAAACATGGTATTTCTTGGAGAAGAGGTGATATATTTGGGAGAAATGTGGCATGTCTGGAAGAAACTGTCATATTTGAGGGATAAAACAGGTATTTGTGGGAGAAAAGGTCCTATTTGAAGGGGGAAAGCTGGTATTTCTTGGAGAAGATGTGATCTATTTGGGAGAAATGTGGCCTTTCTGGAAGAAAATGTCCAATTTGGGGGGAGAAGGCTGGTAGTTTTCGGTGAGAAGGTCCTATTTGAAGGGGGAAAGCTGGTATTTCTTGGAGAAGATGTTCTATATTTGGGAGAAATGTGGCATTTCTGGAAGAAAATGTCCAATTTTGGGGAGAAGGCTGGTAGTTTTGGGTGAGAAGGTCGGATTTCAGGAGGAATCCTGGCATTTCTTGGAGAAGATGTGATATATTTGGGAGAAATGTGGCCTTTCCGGAAGAAACTGTCCTCTTTTGGGGATAAAAGAGGTATTATTGGTTGAAAAGGTCCTATTTCCAGGGGGAAATCTGGTATTTCTTGGAGAAGATGTGATCTATTTGGGAGAAATGTGGCATTTCTGGAAGAAAATGTCCTCTTTTGGGGATAAAAGAGGTATTTCATGGAGAAAAGGTACTAATTCAAGGGGGAAACCTGGTATTTCTTGGAGAAGATGTGATCTATTTGGGAGAAATGTGGCCTTTCTGGAAGAAACTGTCGTATTTTGGGCATAAAACAGGTATTTGTGGTTGAAAAGGTCCTATTTGAAGGGGGAAAGCTGTTATTTCTTGGAGGAGATGTGATCTATTTGGGAGAAATGTGGCATTTCTGGAAGAAAGTGTCCTCTTTTGGGGATAAAACAGGTATTTGTGGGTGAAAAGTTCCTATTTGAAGGGGGAAACCTGGTATTTCTTGGAGAAGATGTGATATATTTGGGAGAAATGAGGCATTTCTGGAAGAAAATGTCCAATTTGTGGGGAGAAGGCTGGTAGTTGTGGGTGAGAAGGTCCTATTTCAGGAGGAATCCTGGTATTTGTTGGAGAAGATGTGATATATTTGGGAGAAATGTGGCATGTCAGGAAGAAAATGTCCTATTTGGGGGGAGAAGGCTGGTACTTGTGGGAGAAAAGGTCCTATTTCAGGAGGAAACCTGGTATTTCTTGGAGGAGATGTGATATGTTTGAGAGAAATGTGGCCTTTCTGGAAGAAACTGTCCTCTTTTGGGGATAAAAGAGGTATTTGTGGGTGAAAAGGTCCTATTTGAAGGGGGAAAGCTGGTATTTCTTGGAGAAGATGTGATATATTTGGGAGAAATGTGGCATTTCTGGAAGAAACTGTCCTATTTTGGGGATAAAAGAGGTATTTGTGGGTGATAAGGTCCTATTTGAAGGGGGAACCCTGGTATTTCTTGGAGAAGATGTGATATATTTGGGAGAAATGTGGCATTTCTGGAAGAAACTGTCCTATTTTGGGGATAAAACAGGTATTTGTGGGTGAAAAGGTCCTATTTGAAGGGGGAAACCTGGTATTTCTTGGAGAAGAGGTGATATATTTGGGAGAAATGCGGCATGTCTGGAAGAAACTGTCCTATTTGAGGGATAAAACAGGTATTTGTGGGAGAAAAGGTCCTATTTGAAGGGGGAAACGTGGTATTTCTTGGAGAAGATGTGATATATTTGGGAGAAATGTGGCATGTCTGGAAGAAACTGTCGTCCTTTGGGGATAAAAGAGGTATTTGTGGGTGAAAAGTTAATATTTGAAGGGGGAAAGCTGGTATTTCTTGGAGAAGATGTGATCTATTTGGAAGAAATGTGGCATTTCTGGAAGAAACTGTCCTCTTATGGGGATAAAACAGGTATTTGTGGGTGAAAAGGTCCTATTTGAAGGGGGAAACCTGGTATTTCTTGGAGAAGAGGTGATCTATTTGGGAGAAATGTGGCATGTCTGGAAGAAACTGTCCTCTTTTGGGGATAAAACAGGTATTTGTGGGAGAAAAGGTCCTATTTGATGTGGGAAAGCTGGTATTTCTTGAAGAAGATGTGATCTATTTGGGAGAAATGTGGCAGTTCTGGAAGAAAATGTCCAATTTGGGGGGAGAAGGCTGGTAGTTTCCGGTGAGAAGGACCTCTTTCAGGAGGAATCCTGGTATTTCTTGGAGAAGATGTGATCTATTTGGGAGAAATGTGGCCTTTCTGGAAGAAAATGTCCAATTTGGGGGGAGAAGGCTGGTAGTTTTGGGTGTGAAGGTCCTCTTTCAGGAGGAATCCTGGCATTTCTTGGAGAAGATGTGATATATTTGGGAGAAATGTGGCATTTCTGGATGAAACTGTCCTCTTTTGGGGATAAAAGAGGTATTAGTGGTTGAAAAGGTCCTATTTGAAGGGGGAAAGCTGGTATTTCTTGGAGAAGAGGTGATATATTTGGGAGAAATGTGGCATGTCTGGAAGAAACTGTCCTATTTGAGGGATAAAAGAGGTATTTGTGGGAGAAAAGGTCCTATTTGAAGGGGGAAACGTGGTATTTCTTGGAGAAGATGTGATATATTTGGGAGAAATGTGGCATGTCTGGAAGAAACTGTCGTCTTTTGGGGATAAAAGAGGTATTTGTGGGTGAAAAGTTAATATTTGAAGGGGGAAAGCTGGTATTTCTTGGAGAAGATGTGATCTATTTGGAAGAAATGTGGCATTTCTGGAAGAAACTGTCCTCTTTTGGGGATAAAAGAGGTATTTGTGGGTGAAAAGGTCCTATTTGAAGGGGGAAAGCTGGTATTTCTTGGAGAAGAGGTGATATATTTGGGAGAAATGTGGCATATCTGGAAGAAACTGTCCTCTTTTGGGGATAAAACAGGTATTTGTGGGAGAAAAGTTCCTATTTGATGGGGGAAAGCTGGTATTTCATGGAGAAGATGTGATCTATTTGGGAGAAATGTGGCAGTTCTGGAAGAAAATGTCCAATTTGGGGCGAGAAGGCTGGTAGTTTTCGGTGAGAAGGTCCTCTTTCAGGAGGAATCCTGGTATTTCTTGGAGAAGATGTGATCTATTTGGGAGAAATGTGGCCTTTCTGGAAGAAAATGTCCAATTTGGGGGAAGAAGGCTGGTAGTTTTGGGTGTGAAGGTCCTCTTTCAGGAGGAATCCTGGCATTTCTTGGAGAAGATGTGATATATTTGGGAGAAATGTGGCATTTCTGGATGAAACTGTCCTCTTTTGGGGATAAAAGAGGTATTAGTGGTTGAAAAGGTCCTATTTGAAGGGGGAAAGCTGGTATTTCTTGGAGAAGATGTGATATATTTGGGAGAAATGTGGCATTTCTGGAAGAAAATGTCCTCTTTTGGGGATAAAACAGGAATTTCATGGAGAAAAGGTCCTAATTGAAGGGGGAATCCTGGTATTTCTTGGAGAAGATTTGATATGTTTGGGAGAAATGTGGCATGTCTGGAAAAAACTGTCCAATTTTGGGGATAAAAGAGGTATTTGTGGGTGAAAAGGTCCTATTTGAAGGGGGAAAGCTGGTATTTCTTGGAGAAGATGTGATATATTTGGGAGAAATCTGGCATTCCTGGAAGAAACTGTCCTATTGTGGGGATAGAACAGGTATTTGTGGGTGAAAAGGTCCTATTTGAAGGGGGAAACCTGGTATTTCTTGGAGAAGAGGTGATGTATTTGGGAGAAATGTGGCATGTCTGGAAGAAACTGTCCTATTTGAGGGATAAAACAGGTATTTGTGGGAGAAAAGGTCCTATTTGAAGGGGGAAAGCTGGTATTTCTTGGAGAAGATGTGATCTATTTGGGAGAAATGTGGCCTTTCTGGAAGAAAATGTCCAATTTGGGGGGAGAAGGCTGGTAGTTTTCGGTGATAAGGTCCTATTTGAAGGGGGAACCCTGGTATTTCTTGGAGAAGATGTGATATATTTGGGAGAAATGTGGCATTTCTGGAAGAAAATGTCCAATTTGGGGGAGAAGGCTGGTAGTTTTGGGTGAGAAGGTCCGATTTCAGGAGGAATCCTGGCATTTCTTGGAGAAGATGTGATTTATTTGGGAGAAATGTGGCCTTTCCGGAAGAAACTGTCCTCTTTTGGGTATAAAAGAGGTATTAGTGGTTGAAAAAGTCCTATTTCCAGGGGAAAATCTGGTATTTCTTGGAGAAGATGTGATCTATTTGGGAGAAATGTGGCATTTCTGGAAGAAAATGTCCTCTTTTGGGGGTAAAAGAGGTATTTCATGGAGAAAAGTTTCTATTTGAAGGGGGAAACCTGGTATTTCTTGGAGAAGATGTGATCTATTAGGGTGAAATGTGGCGTTTCTGGAAGAAAGTGTCCTCTTCTGGGGATAGAACAGGTATTTGTGGGTGAAAAGGTCCTATTTGAAGGGGGAAACGTGGTATTTCTTGGAGAAGATGTGATATATTTGGGAGAAATGAGGCATTTTTGGAAGAAAATGTCCAATTTTTGGGGAGAAGGCTGGTAGTTGTGGGTGAGAAGGTCCTATTTCAGGAGGAATCCTGGTATTTCTTGGAGAAGATGTGATATATTTGGGAGAAATGTGGCATTTCTGGAAGAAACTGTCCTATTTTGGGGATCAAAGAGGTATTTGTGGGTGAAAAGGTCCTATTTGAAGGGGGAAGCTGGTATTTCTTGGAGAAGATGTGATCTATTTGGGAGAAATGTGGCATTTCTGGAAGAAACTGTCCTCTTTTGGGGATAAAAGAGGTATTTGTGGGTGAAAAGGTCCTATTTGAAGGGGGAACCCTGGTATTTCTTGGAGAAGATGTGATCTATTTGGGAGAAATGTGGCATGTCTGGAAGAAACTGTCCTCTTTTGGGGATAAAAGAGGTATTTGTGGGTGAAAAGGTCCTATTTACAGGGGGAAACCTGGTATTTCTTGGAGAAGATGTGATATATTTGGGAGAAATGAGGCATGTCTGGAAGAAACTGTCCTATTTTGGGGATAAAAGAGGTATTTGTGGGTGAAAAGGTCCTATTTGAAGGGGGAAAGCTGGTATTTCTTGGAGAAGATGTGATCTATTTGGGAGAAATGTGGCCTTTCTGGAAGAAACTGTCCTCTTTTGGGGATAAAAGAGGTATGTGTGGGTGAAAAGGTCCTATTTGAAGGGGAAAACCTGGAATTTCTTGGAGAAGATGTGATATATTTGGGAGAAATGTGGCATGTCTGGAAGAAAATGTCCTATATTGGGGAAGAAGGCTGGTACTTGTGGGAGAAAAGGTCCTATTTCAGGAGGAATCCTGGTATTTCTTGGAGGAGATGTGATATGTTTGGGAGAAATGTGGCCTTTCTGGAAGAAACTGTCCTCTTTTGGGGATAAAAGAGGTATTTGTGGGTGAAAAGGTCCTATTTGAAGGGGGAAACCTGGTATTTCTTGGAGAAGATATGATATATTTGGGAGAAATGTGGCATTTCTGGAAGAAACTGTCCTCTTTTGGGGATAAAAGAGGTATAAGAGGTTGAAGAGGTCCTATTGGAAGGGGAATTCCAGGAATGCCAGATTTATCCCAAATATATCTCATCTTCTCCAAGAAATACCAGCTTTCCCCCTTCAAATAGGAACTTTTCACCCACAAATTCCTCTTTTATCCCCAAAAGAGGACAGTTTTTTCCAGACATGCCACATTTCTCCCAAATATATCACATCTTCTCCAAGAAATACCTGGGTTCCCCCTTCAAATAGGATTTTTTCTCCCACAAATACCTCTTTTATCCCCAAAAGCGGACAGTTTCTTATAGAAAGGCCACATTTCTCCCAAATATATCACATCTTCTACAAGAAATACCAGCTTTCCCGCTACATATAGGAAGTTTTCACCCACAAATACCTCTTTTATCCCCAAAAGAGGACAGTTTCTACCAGAAATGCCAGATTTCTCCCAAATATATCACATCTTCTCCAAGAAATACCAGCTTTCCCCCTTCAAATAGGACCTTTTCACCCACTAATACCTCTTTTAGCCCCAAAAGAGGACAGTTTCTTCCAGAAATTCCACATTGCTCCCAAATAGATCACATCTTCTCCAAGGAATACCAGCTTTCCCCCTTCAAATAGGAACTTTTCACCCACAAATACCTGTTTTATCCCCAAAATAGGACAGTTTCTTCCAGAAATGCCACATTTCTCCCAAATAGATCACAACTCCTCCAAGAAATACCAGGTTTCCCCCTTCAAATAGGACCTTTTCACCCACAAATACCTGTTTTATCCCCAAAAGAGGACAGTTTCTTCCAGATATGCCATATTTCTCCCAAACATATCACATCTTCTCATAGAATTACCAGCTTTCCCCCTTCAAATAGGACCTTTTCACCCACAAATACCTCTTTTATCAGAAAAAGAGGACAGTTTCTTCCAGAAATGGCACATTTCTCCCAAACGTATCACACCTCCTCCAAGAAATACCAGGATTCCTCCTGAAAGATGACCTTTTCTCCCACAAGTACCAGCCTTCTCCCCCCAAATAGGACATTTTCTTCCAGAAAGGCCACATTTCTCCCAAATATATCACATCTTCTCCAAGAAATACCAGCTTTCCCCCTTCAAATAGGACCTTCTCACCCAAAACTACCAGCCTTCTCCCCCCAAATTGGACATTTTCTTCCAGAAAGGCCACATTTCTCCCAAATATATCACATCTTCTCCAAGAAATACCAGTTTTCCCCCTGGAAATAGGACCTTTTCACCCACAAATACCTCTTTTATCCCCAAAATAGGACAGTTTCTTCCAGACATGCCACATTTCTCCCAAATATATCACTTCTCCTTCAAGAAATACCAGCTTTCCACCTTCAAATAGGACCTTTTCTCCCACTAATACCTTTTTTATCCCCAAAACAGGACACTTTCTTCCAGAAATGCCACATTTCTCCCAAATAGATCACATCTTCTCCAAGAAATACCAGCTTTCCCCCTTCAAATAGGACCTTTTCACCCACAAATACCTGTTTTATCCCCAAAAGAGGACAGTTTCTTCCAGAAATGCCACATTTCTCCCAAATAGATCACATCTTCTCCAAGAAATACCAGGTTTCCCCCTTCAAATAGGACCTTTTCACCCACAAATACCTCTTTTATCCCCAAAAGAGGACAGTTTCTTCCAGAAATGCCATATTTCTTCCAAACATATCACATCTTCTCCAAGAAATACCAGGGTTCCCCCTTCAAATACGCCCTTTTCACCCACAAATACATGTTTTATCCCCAAAAGAGGACAGTTTCTTCCAGAAATGCCACATTTCTCCCAAACATATCACATCTCCTCCAAGAAATACCAGGATTCCTCCTGAAATAGGAACTTCTCTCCCAAAAATTCCACCCTTCTCCCCCAAATAAGACATTTTCTTCCAGACATGCCACATTTCTCCCAAATAGATCACATCTTCTCCAAGAAATACCAGGGTTCCCCCTTCAAATAGGACCTTTTCACCAAGAAATACCTCTTTGATCCCCAAAAGAGGACAGTTTCTTCCTGAAATGCCACATTTCTCCCAAATATATCACATCTTCTCCAAGAAATACCACGTTTCCCCCTTCAAATAGGACCTTTTCCCCAGAAAAACCTCTTTTATCCCCATAAGAGGACAGATTTTTCCAGACATGCCACATTTCTCCCAAATATATCACATCTTCTCCAAGAAATACCAGGGTTCCCCCTTCAAATAGGACCTTTTCTCCCACAAATACCTCTTTTATCCCCAAAAGAGGACAGTTTCTTCCAGAAATGCCACATTTCTCCCAAATAGATCACAACTCCTCCAAGAAATACGAGGTTTCCCCCATGAATTAGGACCTTTCTCCATGAAATACCTCTTTTATCCCCAAAAGAGAACATTTTCTTTCAGAAATGCCACATTTCTACCAAATATATCACATCTTCTCCAAGAAATACCAGGATTCCTCCTGAAATAGGACCTTCTCACCCAAAACTACCAGCCTTCTCCCCCCAAATTGGACATTTTCTTCCATAAAGGCCACATTTCTCCCAAACATATCACATCTCCTCCAAGAAATACCAGGATTCCTCCTGAAATAGGAACTTTTCTCCCACAAATACCACCCTTCTCCGCCAAATAGGACATTTTCTTCCAGACATGCCACATTTCTCCCAAATATATCACATCTTCTCCAAGAAATACCAGGTTTTCCCCTGGAAATAGGACCTTTTCACCCACAAATACCTGTTCTATCCCCATAAGAGGACAGTTTCTTCCAGAAATGCCACATTTCTCCCAAATAGATCACATCTTCTCCAAGAAATACCTCGTTTTCCCCTTCAAATAGGACCTTTTCTCCCACAAATACCTCTTTTATCCCCAAAAGAGGACATTTTCTTCCAGGAATGCCAGATTTCTCCCAAATATATCACATCTTCTCCAAGAAATACCAGCTTTCCCCCTTCAAATAGGACCTTTTCACCCACAAATACCTCTTTTATCCCCAAAATAGGACAGTTTCTTCCAGACATGCCACATTTCTCCCAAATAGATCACATCTTCTCCAAGAAATACCAGGGTTCCCCCTTCAAATAGGACCTTTTCTCCCACAAATACCTGTTTTATCCCCAAAAGAGGACAGTTTCTTCCAGAAATGCCACATTTCTCCCAAATATATCACATCTTCTCCAAGAAATACCAGGTTTCCCCCTTCAAATAGGACCTTTCTCCATGAAATACCTCTTTTATCCCCAAAAGAGGACAGTTTCTTCCAGAAATGCCACATTTCTCCCAAATATAGAACATCTTCTCCAAGAAATACCAGTATTCCTCCTGAAATAGGACCTTCTCACCCAAAACTACCAGCCTTCTCCCCCCAAATTGGACATTTTCTTCCAGAAATGCCACATTTCTCCCAAATATATCTCATCTTCTCCAAGAAATACCAGCTTTCCCCCTTCAAATAGGACCTTTTCACCCACAAATACCTCTTTTATCCCCAAAATAGGACTGTTTCTTCCAGACATGCCACATTTCTCCCAAATATATCACCTCTTCTCCAAGAAATACCACGTTTCCCCCTTCAAATAGGACCTTTTCACCCACAAATACCTCTTTAATCCCCAAAAGAGGACAGTTTCTTCCAGAAATGCCACATTTCTCCCAAATAGATCACATCTTCTCCAAGAAATACCATGTTTCCCCCTTCAAATAGGACCTTATCACCCACAAATACCTCTTTTATCCCCAGAAGAGGACAGTTTCTTCCAGACATGCCACATTTCTCCCAAATAGATCACATCTTCTCCAAGAAATACCAGGATTCCCCCTTCAAATAGGAAATTTTCACCCACAAATACCTCTTTTATCCCCAAAATAGGACAGTTTCTTCGAGAAATACCAGATTTCTCCAAAATATATCACATCTTCTCCAAGAAATACCAGCTTTCCCCCTTCAAATACAACGTTTTCACCCAAAAATACCTGTTTTATCCCCAAAAGAGGACAGTTTCTTCCAGAAATGCCACATTTCTCCCAAATAGATCACAGCTTCTCCAAGAAATACCACGTTTCCCCCTTCAAATAGGACCTTTTCAAACACAAATACCTGTTTTATCCCCAAAAGAGGACAGTTTCTTCCAGAAATGCCACATTTCTCCCAAATAGATCACATCTTCTCCTAGAAATATCACGTTTCCCCCTTCAAATAGGTCCTTTTCACCCACAAATACCTCTTTTATCCCCAAAAGAGGACAGTTTCTTCCAGAAAGGCCACATTTCTCCCAAACATATCACATCTCCTCCAAGAAATACCAGGATTCCTCCTGAAATAGGTACTGTTCTCCCTCAAATACCACCCTTCTCCCCCCAAATTGGACATTTTCTTCCAGACATGCCACATTTCTCCCAAATAGATCACATCTTCTCCAAGAAATACCAGGTTTTCCCCTGGAAATAGGACCTTTTCACCCACAAATACCTGTTCTATCCCAATAAGAGGAGAGTTTCTTCCAGAAAGGCCACATTTCTCCCAAATATATCACATCTTCTCCAAGAAATACCACGTTTCCCTCTTCAAATAGGACCTTTTCCCCACAAATACCTCTTTTATCCCCAGAAGAGGACAGTTTCTTCCAGGAATGCCAGACTTCTCCCAAATATATCACATCTTCTCAAAGAAATACCACGTTTCCCCCTTCAAATAGGACCTTTTCACCCACAAATACCTCTTTTATCCCCAAAATAGGACAGTTTTTTCCAGACATGCCACATTTCTCCCAAATATATCACATCTTCTCCAAGAAATACCACGTTTCCCCCTTCAATTAGGACCTTTTCTCCATGAAATACCTCTTTTATCCCCAAAAGAGGACATTTTCTTCCAGAAAGGCCACATTTCTCCCAAATATATCATATCTTCTCCAAGAAATACCAGGTTTCCCCCTTCAAATAGGACCTTTTCAACCACTAATACCTGTTTTATCCCCAAAAGAGGACAGTTTCTTCCAGACATGCCACATTTCTCCCAAATATATCACACCTTCTCCAAGAAATGCCACGATTCCTCCTGAAAGAGGACCTTCTCACCGAAAACTACCAGCCTTCTCCCCCCAAATTGGACATTTTCTTCCAGAAATGCCACATTTCTCCCAAATAGATCACATCTTCTCCAAGAAATACCTGCTTTCCCCTTCAAATAGGACCTTTTCTCCCACAAATACCTGTTTTATCCCCCTAATAGGACAGTTTCTGCCAGACATGCCACATTTCTCCTAAATATATCACCTCTTCTCCAAGAAATACCAGCTTTCCCCCTTCAAATAGGAACTTTTCAACCACAAATACCTCTTTTATCCCCAAAATAGAACAGTTTCTTCCAGAAAGGCCACATTTCTCCCAAATAGATCACATCTTCTCCAAGAAATACCAGGATTCCCCCTTCAAATAGGACTTTTTCACCCACAAATACCTCTTTTATCCCCAAAATAGGAGAGTTTCTTCGAGAAAGGCCATATTTCCCCCGAATATATCACATCTTCTCCAAGAAATACCAGCTTTCCCCCTTCAAATAGGACCTTTTCACCCACAAATACCTCTTTTATCCCCAAAATAGGACAGTTTCTTCCAGAAATGCCACATTTCTCCCAAATAGATCACATCTTCTCCAAGAATTACCAGGGTTCCCCCTTCAAATAGGACCTTTTCACCCACAAATACCTCTTTGATCCCCAAAAGAGGACAGTTTCTTCCAGAAATGCCACATTTCTCCCAAATAGATCACATCTTCTCCAAGAAATACCAGGTTTCCCCCTTCAAATAGGACCTTTTCACCCACAAATACCTCTTTTATCCCCAAAAGAGGACAGTTTCTTCCTGACATGCCACATTTCTCCCAAATATATCACATCTTCTCCAAGAAATACCAGGATTCCCCCTTCAAATAGAACCTTTTCATCCACAAATACCTCTTTTATCCCCAAAATAGGACATTTTCTGCCGGAAACGCCAGATTTCTACCAAATATATCACATCTTCTCCAAGAAATACCAGGTTTCCCCCTGGAAATAGGACCTTTTCTACCACAAATAATAGCCTTCTCCCCAAAATAGGACAGTTTCTTCCAGAAATGCCACATTTCTCACAAATATACCACATCTTCTCCAAGGAATTCCTGGATTACTCCTGAAATGGGACCTTATCACCCACAAATACCTCTTTTATCCCCAAAATAAGACAGTTTCTTCCAGACATGCCACATTTCTCCCTAATAGATCACATCTTCTCCAAGAAATACCAGGATTCCTCCAGAAATAGGAACTTTTCTCCCACAAATACCTGTTTTATCCCCAAAAGAGAACAGTTTCTTCCAGAAATGCCACATTTCTCCCAAATACATCACATCTTCTCCAAGAAATACCACGTTTCCCCCTTCAAATAGGACCTTTTCTCCCACAAATACCTCTTTTATCCCCAAAAGAGGACAGTTTCTTCCAGACTTGTCACATTTCTCCCAAATAAATCACATCTTCTCCAAGAAATACCACGTTTCCCCCATCAAATAGGACCTTTTCACCCACAAATACCTCTTTTCACCCCAAAAGAGGACAGTTTCTTCCTGAAAGGCCACATTTCTCCCAAATATACCACATCTTCTCCAAGAAATACCAGGGTTCCCCCTTCAAATAGGACCTTTTCACCCACAAATACCTCTTTTATCCACAAAAGAGGGCAGTTTCTTCGAGAAAGGCCACATTTCCCCCAAATATATCAAATCTTCTCCAAGAAATACCAGCTTTCCCCCTTCAAATAGGACCTTTTCTCCCACAAATACCTCTTTTATCCCCAAAATAGGACAGTTTCTTCCTGACATGCCACATTTCTCCCAAATATATCACATCTTCTCCAAGAAATACCAGGAGTCCCCCTCGAAATAGGAACTTTTCACCCAAAAATACCTCTTTTATCCCCCATATAGGACAGTTTCTTCCAGACATGCCAGATTTCTCCCAAATATATCACATCTGCTCCAAGAAATACCAGGTTTCCCCTGGAAATAGGAACTTTTCACCCACAAATACCTCTTTTATCCCCAAAAAAGGACAGTTTCTTCCAGAAATGCCACATTTCTCCCAAATATAGCACATCTTTTCCAAGAAAAACCCGGATTCCTCCTGAAATAGGAACTTTTCTCCTGCAAATACCTGCCTTCTCCCCCAAAATAGGACAGTTTCTTCCAGAAATGCCACATTTCTCCCAAATATATCACATCTTCTCCAATAAAAACCAGGGTTCCCCCTTCAAATATGACCTTTTCACCCACAAATACCTCTTTTATCCCCAAAAGAGGACAGTTTCTTCCAGAAATGCCACATTTCTCCCATATATATCACATCTTCTCCAAGAAATACCAGGGTTCCCCCTTCAAATAGGACCTTTTCACCCACAAATACCTCTTTTATCCCCAAAATTGGAAAGTTTCTTCCAGAAATGCCACATTTCTCCCAAATATATCACATCTTCTCCAATAAAAACCAGGGTTCCCCCTTCAAATATGACCTTTTCACCCACAAATACCTCTTTTATCCCCAAAATAGGACAATTTCTTCCAGAAATGCCACATTTCTCCCAAATATATCACATCTTCTCCAAGAAATACCAGGGTTCCCCCTTCAAATAGAACCTTTTCACCCACAAATACCTCTTTTATCCCCAGAAGAGGACATTTTCTGCCGGAAACGCCAGATTTCTTCCAAATAAATCACATCTCACCAAGAAATACCAGCTTTCCCCCTTCAAATAGGACCTTTTCACCCACAAATACCTGTCTTATCCCCAAAATACGACAGTTTCTTCCAGAAATGCCACATTTCTCCCAAATATACCACATCTTCTCCAAGAAATACCAGGGTTCCTCCTGAAATAGGACCTTTTCACCCACAAATACCTCTTTTATCCCCAAAAGAGGACAGTTTCTTCCAGAAATGCCACATTTCTCCCAAATAGATCACATCTTCTCCAAGAAATACCAGGGTTCCTCCTGAAATAGGACCTTTTCTCCCACAAATATCTCTTTTATCCCCAAAAGGGGACAGTTTCTTCCAGAAATGCCACATTTCTCCCAAATACATCACATCTTCTCCAAGAAATACCAGCTTTCCCCTTCAAATAGGACCTTCTCACCCACAAATACCTTTTTTATCCCCAAAATAGGACAGTTTCTTCCAGAAATGCCACATTTCTCCCAAATAAATCACATCTTCTCCAAGAAATACCAGCTTTCCCCCTCGAAATAGGACCTTTTCACCCACAAATACCTGTTTTATCCCCAGAATAGGACAGTTTCTTACAGAAATGCCACATTTCTCCCAAATAGATCACATCTTCTCCTAGAAATACCACGTTTCCCCCTTCAAATAGGACCTTTTCACCCACAAATACCTCTTTTATCCCCAAAAGAGGACAGTTTCTTCCAGAAAGGCCACATTTCTCCCAAATAGATCACATCTTCTCCAAGAAATACCAGCTTTTCCCCATCAAATAGGAACTTTTCACCCACAAATACCTCTTTTATCCCCAAAATAGGACAGTTTCTTCCAGAAAGGCCACATTTCTCCCAAATATATCACATCTTCTCCAAGAAATACCAGCTTTTCCCCATCAAATAGGACCTTTTCACCTACAAATACCTATTTTATCCCCAAAATAGGACAGTTTCTTCCAGAAAGGCCACATTTCTCCCAAGTAGATCTCATCTTCTCCAAGAAATACCACGTTTACCCCTTCAAATAGGAACATTTCATACACAAATACCTCCTTTTTCCCCAAAATAGGACAGTTTCTTCCAGACATACCACATTTCTCCCAAATATATCACATCTTCTCCAAGAAATACCACGTTTCCCCCTTCAAATAGGACCTTTTCACCCACAAGAACCTCTTTTTTCCCCAAAATAGGACAGTTTCTTCCAGAAATGCCACATATCTCCCAAATAGATCACATCTTCTCCAAGAAATAACAGGATTCCTCCAGAAATAGGACCTTTTCACTTACAAATACCTGTTTTATCCCCAAAATAGGACAGTTTCTGCCAGAAATGCCACATTTCTCCCAAATAGATCACATCTTCTCCAAGAAATACCAGGATTACCCCTGGAAATAGGACCTTTTCACCCACAAATACATCTTTCATCCCCAAAAGAGGACAGTTTCTTCCAGAAATGCCACATTTCTCCCAAATATATCACATCTTCTCCAAGAAATACCACGTTTCCCCCTTCAAATAGGACCTTTTCACCCACAAATACCTCTTTCATCCCCAGAATAGGACAGTTTCTTCCAGAAATGCCACTTTTCTCCCAAATATATCACATCTTCTCCAAGAAATACCAGGATTCCTCCTGAAATAGGAACTTTTCTCCCGCAAATACCTGCCTTCTCCCCCCAAATTGAACTTTTTCTTCCAGAAATGCCACATTTCTCCAAAATATATCACATCTTCTCCAAGAAATACCAGCTTTCCCCCTTGAAATAGGAACTTTTCACCCACAAATACCTCTTTTATCCCCAAAAGAGGACAGTTTCTTCCAGAAATGCCACATTTCTCCCAAATAGATCACATCTTCTCCAAGAAATACCACGTTTCCCCCTTCAAATAAGACCTTTTCACCCACAAATACCTCTTTTATCCCCAAAAGAGGACAGTTTCTTACAGAAATGCCACATTTCTCCCAAATAGATCACATCTTCTCCAAGAAATACCAGGGTTCCCCCTTCAAATAGGACCTTTTCACCCACAAATACCTCTTTTATCCCCAAAAGAGGACAGTTTCTTCCAGAAAGGCCACATTTCTCCCAAATATATCACATCTTCTCCAAGAAATACCAGCTTTCCCCCTTCAAATAGGACCTTTTCACCCACAAATACCTCTTTTATCCCCAAAATTGAACAGTTTCTGCCGGAAATGCCACATTTCTCCCAAATAGATCACATCTTCTCCAAGAAATACCAGCTTTCCCCCTTCAAATAGGACCTTTTCACCCACAAATACCTGTTTTATCCCCAAAAGAGGACAGTTTCTTCCAGAAATGCCACATTTCTCCCAAATAGATCACATCTTCTCCAAGAAATACCAGGTTTCCCCCTTCAAATAGGACCTTTTCACCCACAAATACCTCTTTTATCCCTCAAATTGGAAATTTTCTTCAATAAAGGCCGCATTTCTCCCAAGTATAGAACCTCTTCTCCAAGAAATACCAGCTTTCCCCCTTCAAATAGGACCTTTTCACCCACAAATACCTCTTTTATCCCAAAAAGAAGACACTTTCTTCCAGAAAGGCCACATTTCTCCCAAATAGATCTCATCTTCTCCAAGAAATACCACGTTTCCCCCTTCAAATAGGACCTTTTCACCCACAAATACCTGTTTTATCCCCAAAAGAGGACATTGTCTTCCAGAAATGCCAGATTTCTCCGAAATATATAACATCTTCTCCAAGAAATACCAGGATTCCCCCTTCAAATAGGACCTTTTCACCCACAAATACCTCTTTTATCCCCCAAATAGGACAGTTTCTTCCAGAAATGCCACATTTCTCAAAAATATATCACATCTTCTCCAAGAAATACCAGGATTCCCCCTTCAAATAGGACCTTTTCACCCACAAATACCTCTTTTATCCCCAAAAGCGGACAGTTTCTTCCAAACATGGCACATTTCTCCCAAATAGATCACATCTTCTCCAAGAAATACCAGGGTTCCCCCTTCAAATAGGACCTTTTCACTTACAAATACCTCTTTTATCCCCAAAATACGACATTTTCTTCCAGACATGCCACATTTCTCCCAAATAGATCACATCTTCTCCACGAAATACCACGTTTCCACATTCAAATAGGACGTTTTCACCCACAAATACCTGTTTTATCCCCAGAATAGTACAGTTTCTTCCAGAGAGGCCACATTTCTCCCAAATATAGAACATCTTCTCCAAGAAATACCAGGTTTCCCCCTTCAAATAGGACCTTTTCACCCACAAATACCTCTTTTATCCCCAAAATAGGACAGTTTCTTCCAGAAATGCCACATTTCTCCCAAATAGATCACATCTTCTCCAAGAAATACCAGCTTTTCCCTCTTCAAATAGGACCTTTTCACCCACAAGTACCTGTTTTATCCCCAAAAGAGGACAGTTTCTTCCAGACATGCCACATTTCTCCCAAATAGATCTCATCTCCTTCAAGAAATACCAGGTTTCCCCCTTCAAATAGGACCTTTTCACCCACAAATACCTCTTTTATCCCCAAAAGAGGACAGTTTCTTCCAGACATGCCACATTTCTCAAAAAAATATATCACATCTTCTCCAAGAAATACCAGGGTTCCCCCTTCAAATAGAACCTTTTCACCCACAAATACCTGTTTTATCCCCAAAATAGGACATTTTCTTCCAGAAATGCCACATTTCTCCCAAACGTATCACATCTTCTCCAAGAAATACCAGGTTTCCCCCTTCAAATAGGACCTTTTCACCCACAAATACCTCTTATATCCCCAAAAGAGGACAGTTTCTTCAAGAAATGCCACATTTCTCCCAAATAGATCACATCTTCTCCAAGAAATACAAGGATTCCTCCTGAAATAGGAACTTTTCACCCACAAATACCTCTTTTATCCCTCAAATAGGACAGTTTCTTCCAGAAATGCCACATTTCTCCCAAATAGATCACATCTTCTCCAAGAAATACCAGGATTCCTCCTGAAATAGGAACTTTTCTCCCACAAATACCTGTTTTATCCCCAAAAGAGTACAGTTTCTTCCAGAAATGCCACATTTCTCCCAAATAGATCACATCTTCTCCAAGAAATACCAGGATTACCCCTGGAAATAGGACCTTTTCACCCACAAATACCTCTTTCATCCCCAAAAGAGGACAGTTTCTTCCAGACATGTCACATTTCTCCCAAATATATCACATCTTCTCCCAGAAATACCACGTATCCCCATTCAAATAGGACCTTTTCACCCACAAATACCTCTTTTCTCCCCAAAATAGAACAGTTTCTTCCAGAAATGCCACATTTCTCCCAAATAGATCACATCTTCTCCAAGAAATACCACGCTTCCCCCTACAAATAGGACCTTTTCACCCACGAATACCTCTTTTATCCCCAAAATAGGACAGTTTCTTCCAGACATGCCACATTTCTCCCAAATAGATCACATCTTCTCCAAGAAATACCAGGGTTCCCCCTTCAAATAGGACCTTTTCACCCACAAATACCTCTTTTATCCCCAAAAGAGGACAGTTTCTTCCAGAAATGCCGCATTTCTCCCAAATATAGCACATCTTCTCCAAGAAATACCAGGATTCTCTGTTGAAATAGGAATTTTTCTCCCACAAATACCAGCCTTCTCCCCGCAAATTGGACTTTTTCTTCCAGAAATGCCACATTTCTCCCAAATAGATCACATCTTCTCCAAGAAATACCAGGATTACCCCTGGAAAGAGGAACTTTTCACCCACAAATACCTCTTTCATCCCCAAAAGAGGACAGTTTCTTACAGAAAGGCCACATTTCTCCCAAATTCACCACATCTTCTCCAAGAAATACCGGGACTCCTCCTGATATAGGAACTTTTCTCCCACAATACCTGCCTTCTCCCCCGAAACTGGACTTTTTCTTCCAGAAATGCCACATTTCTCCCAAATATATCACATCTTCTCCAAGAAATACCAGGGTTCCCCCTGCAAATAGGACCTTTTCACCCACAAATACCTCTTTTATCCCCCAAATAGGACAGTTTCTTCCAGAAATGCCACATTTCTCCAAAATATATCACATCTTCTCCAAGAAATACCACGTTTCCCCCTGGAAATAGGAACTTTTCACCCACAAATACCTCTTTTATCCCAAAAAGAGGACATTTTCTGCCAGAAATGCCACATTTCTCCCAAATAGATCACATCTTCTCCAAGAAATACCAGGTTTCCCCCTTCAAATAGGACCTTTTCTCCCACAAATACCTCTTTTCTCCCCCCAGATAGGGCATTTTCCTCCAGAAATGCCACATTTCTCCCAAATATAACACATCTTCTCCAAGAAATACCAGGATTCCTCCTGAAATAGGAACTTTTCTCCCACAAATACCTGTTTTATCCCCAAAATACGACAGTTTCTTCCAGAAATGCCACATTTCTCCCAAATAGATCACATCTTCTCCAAGAAATACCAGGTCTCCCCCTTCAAATAGGACCTTTTCACCCACAAATACCTCTTTTATCCCCAAAAGAGGACAGTTTCTTCCAGACATGTCACATTTCTCCCAAATAGATCACATCTTCTCCAAGAAATACCAGCTTTCCCCCTTCAAATAGGACCTTTTCACCCACGAATACCTCTTTTATCCACAAAAGAGGACAGTTTCTTCCAGAAATGCCACATTTCTCCCAAATAGATCACATCTTCTCCAAGAAATACCAGGATTCCTCCAGAAATAGGAACTTTTCTCCCACAAATACCTCTTTTATCCCCAAAATAGGACAGTTTCTTCCAGAAATGCCACATTTCTCCTAAATACATCATATCTTCTCCAAGAAATACCAGGATTCCCCCTTCAAATAGGACCTTTTCACCCACAAATACCTCCTTCATCCCCAAAAGAGGACATTTTCTTCCAGAAATGCCACATTTCTCCCAAATATATCACATCTTCTCCAAGAAATACCACGTTTCCCCCTTCAAATAGGACCTTTTCACCCACAAATACCTCTTTTATCCCCAAAATAGGACAGTTTCTTCCAGAAAGGCCACATTTCTCCCAAATATATCACATCTTCTCCAAGAAATACCAGGTTTCCCCCTTCAAATAGGACCTTTTCACCCACAAATACCTCTTTTATCCCCAAAATTGAACAGTTTCTGCCGGAAATGCCACATTTCTCCCAAATAGATCACATCTTCTCCAAGAAATACCAGCTTTCCCCCTTCAAATAGAACTTTTCACCCACAAATACCTCTTTTATCCCCAAAAGTGGACAGTTTCTTCCAAACATGGCACATTTCTCCCAAATAGATCACATCTTCTCCAAGAAATACCAGGGTTCCCCCTTCAAATAGGACCTTTTCACCCAAAAATACCTCTTTTTATCCCCAAAATAGGACAGTTTCTTCCTGACATGCCACATTTCTCCCAAATATATCACAGCTTCTCCAGGAAATACCAGGTTTCCCCCTGGAAATAGGACCTTTTCACCCACAAATACCAGCCTTCTCCCCAAAATAGGACAGTTTCTTCCAGAAATGCCACATTTCTCACAAATATACCACATCTTCTCCAAGGAATTCCTGGATTACTCCTGAAATAGGACCTTTTCACCCACAAATACCTCTTTTATCCCCAAAAGAGGACAGTTTCTTCCAGAAATGCCACATTTCTCCCAAATATATCACATCTTCTCCAAGAAATACCAGGATTCCTCCAGAAATAGGAACTTTTCTCCCACAAATACCTCTTTTATCCCCAAAATACGCCAGTATCTTCCAGAAATGCCACATTTCTCCTAAATGCATCACATCTTCTCCAAGAAATACCAGGGTTCCCCCTTCAAATAGGACCTTTTCTCCCACAAATACCTGTTTTATCCCCAAAATACGACAGGTTCTTCCAGACATGCCACATTTCTCCCAAATAGATCACATCTTCTCCAAGAAATACCAGGGTTCCCCCTTCAAATAGGACCTTTTCACCCACAAATACCTCTTTTATCCCCAAAAGAGGACAGTTTCTTCATGACATGCCAGATTTCTCCCAAATATACCACATCTTCTCCAAGAAATACCAGGATTCCCCCTTGAAATAGGAACTTTTCTAGCACAAATACCAGCCTTCTCCCCGCAAATTGGACTTTTTCTTCCAGAAATGCCACATTTCTCCCAAATATATCACATCTTCTCCAAGAAATACCAGCTTTCCCCCTCGAAATAGGACCTTTTCACACACAAATACCTGTTTTATCCCCAAAAGAGTACAGTTTCTTCCAGAAAGGCCACATTTCTCCCAAATATATCACATCTTCTCCAAGAAATACCAGGATTCCCCCTTGAAATAGGAACTTTTCTCCCACAAATACCAGCCTTCTCCCCGCAAATTGGACATTTTCGTCCAGAAATGCCACATTTCTCCCAAATATATCACATCTTCTCCAAGAAATACCAGGATTCCTCCTGAAATAGGAACTTTTCTCCCACAAATACCTGTTTTATCCCCAAAATACAACAGGTTCTTCCAGACATGCCACATTTCTCCCAAATATATCACATCTTCTCCAAGAAATACCAGCTTTCCCCCTCGAAATAGGACCTTTTCACCCACAAATACCTGTTTTATCCCCAAAAGAGGACAGTTTCTTCCTGACATGCCAGATTTCTCCCAAATATATCACATCTTCTCCAAGAAATACCAGCCTTCCCCCTTGAAATAGGAACTTTTCTCCCACAAATACCAGCCTTCTCCCCGCAAATTGACTTCTTCTTCCGGAAATGCCACATTTCTCCCAAATATATCACATCTTCTCCAAGAAATACCAGGGTTCCCCCCTCAAATAGGACCTTTTCTCCCACAAATACCTGTTTTATCCCCAAAATATGACAGTTTCTTCCAGAAATGCCACATTTCTACCAAATATATCACATCTTCTCCAAGAAATACCAGGATTACCCCTTCAAATAGGACCTTTTCACCCACAAATACCTCTTTTATCCCCAAAAGAGGACAGTTTCTTCCAGACATGCCACATTTCTCCCAAATATATCACATCTTCTCCAAGAAATACCAGGATTCCCCCTTCAAATAGGACATTTTCTCCCACAAATACCTCTTTTATCCACAAAAGAGGACAGTTTCTTCCAGATATGCCAGATTTCTCCCAAATATATCACATCTTCTCCAAGAAATACCAGCTTTCCCCTTGAAATAGGACCTTTTCACCCACAAATACCTCTTTTATCCCCAAAAGAGGACACTTTCTTCCAAAAAGACCACATTTCTCCCAAATATATCACATCTTGTCCAAGAAATAACAGGGTTCCCCCATCAAATAGGACCTTTTCACCCACAAATACCTCTTTTATCCCCAAAATACGACAGTTTCTTCCAGACATGGCACATTTCTCCCAAATAGATCACATCTTCTCCAAGAAATACCAGGGGTCCCCCTTCAAATAGGACCTTTTCACCCACAAATACCTGTTTTATCCCCAAAATACGACAGTTTCTTCCAGAAATGCCATATTTCTACCAAATATAGCACATCTTCTCCAAGAAATACCAGGATTCTCTGTTGAAATAGGAATTTTTCTGACACAAATTCCAGCCTTCTCCCCGCAAATTGGACAGTTTCTTCCAGAAATGCCACATTTCTCCCAAATATATCACATCTTCTCCAAGAAATACCAGGATTTCTCCTGAAATAGGAACTTTTCTCCCACAAATACCTGTTTTATCCCCAAAAGAGGACAGTTTCTTCCAGAAATGCCACATTTCTCCCAAATAGATCACATCTTCTCCAAGAAATACCAGGATTACCCCTGGAAAGAGGACCTTTTCACCCACAAATACCTCTTTCATCCCCAAAAGAGGACAGTTTCTTCCAGAAATGCCACATTTCTCCCAAATAGATCACATCTTCTCCAAGAAATACCACGTTTCCCCCTTCAAATAGGACCTTTTCACCCACAAATACCTGTTTTATCCCCAAAAGAGGACAGTTTCTTCCAGAAAGGCCACATTTCTCCCAAATAGATCACATCTTCTCCAAGAAATACCAGGTTTCCCCCTTCAAATAGGACCTTTTCACCCACAAATACCTCTTTTATCCCCAAAATAGAACAGTTTCTTCCAGAAATGCCACATTTCTCCCAAATAGATCACATCTTCTCCAAGAAATACCAGGTTTCCCCCTTCAAATAGGACCTTTTCACCCACAAATACCTCTTTTATCCCCAAAAGAGGACAGTTTCTTCCAGACATGCCACATTTCTCCCAAATATATCACATCTTCTCCAAGAAATACCAGGGTTCCCCCTTCAAATAGGACCTTTTCACCCACAAATACCTCTTTTATCCCCAAAAGAGGACATTTTCTGCCAGAAATGCCACATTTCTCCCAAATAGATCACATCTTCTCCAAGAAATACCAGGTTTCCCCCTTCAAATAGGACCTTTTCACCCACAAATACCTCTTTTCTCCCCCCAGATAGGGCATTTTCCTCCAGAAATGCCACATTTCTCCCAAATATATCACATCTTCTCCAAGAAATACCAGCTTTCCCCCCTCAAATAGGAACTTTTCACCCACAAATACCTGTTTTATCCCCAAAAGAGGACAGTTTCTTCCTGACATTCCAGATTTCTCCCAAATATATCACATCTGCTCCAAGAAATACCAGCTTTCCCCGTTGAAATAGGAACATTTCTCCCACAAATACCAGCCTTCTCCCCGCAAATTGACTTTTTCTTCCAGAAATGCCACATTTCTCCCAAATATATCACATCTTCTCCAAGAAATACCAGGGTTCCCCCCTCAAATAGGACCTTTTCTCCCACAAATTCCTGTTTTATCCCCAAAATATGACAGTTTCTTCCAGAAATGCCACATTTCTACCAAATATATCACATCTTCTCCAAGAAATACCAGGATTACCCCTTCAAATAGGACCTTATCACCCACAAATACCTCTTTTATCCCCAAAAGAGGACAGTTTCTTCCAGACATGCCACATTTCTCCCAAATATATCACATCTTCTCCAAGAAATACCAGCTTTCCCCTTGAAATAGGACCTTTTCACCCACAAATACCTCTTTTATCCCCAAAAGAGGACACTTTCTTCCAGACATGCCACATTTCTCCCAAATATATCACATCTTGTCCAAGAAATAACAGGGTTCCCCCATCAAATAGGACCTTTTCACCCACAAATACCTCTTTTATCCTTAAAATAGGACAGTTTCTTCCAGACATGCCACATTTCTCCCAAATATATCACATCTTCTCCAAGAAATACCAGGGTTCCCCCTTCAAATAGGACCTTTTCACCCACAAATACCTGTTTTGTCCCCAAAATACGACAGTTTCTTCCAGAAATGCCATATTTCTACCAAATATAGCACATCTTCTCCAAGAAATACCAGGATTCTCTGTTGAAATAGGAATTTTTCTGCCACAAATACCAGCCTTCTCCCCCCAAATAGGACAGTTTCTTCCAGAAATGCCACATTTCTCCAAAATATATCACATCTTCTTCAAGAAATACCACGTTTCCCCCTTCAAATAGGACCTTTTCACCCACTAATACCTCTTTTATCCCCGAAATAGAACAGTTTCTTCCAGAAATGCCACATTTCTCCCAAATAGATCACATCTTCTCCAAGAAATACCAGGAGTCCCCCTCGAATTAGGACCTTTTCACCCAGAAATACCTCTTTTATCTCCAAAATAGGTCAGTTTCTTACAGAAAGGCCACATTTCTCCCAAATAGATCACATCTTCTCCAAGAAATACCACGTATCCCCTTTCAAATAGGAACTTTTCACACACAAATACCTCTTTTCTCCCCCCAGATACGGCATTATCCTCCAGAAATGCCAGATTTCTCCCAAATATATCACATCTTCTCCAAGAAATACCACGTATCCCGATTCAAATAGGACTTTTCACCCACAAATACCTCTTTTCTCCCCCCAGATACGGCATTTTCCTCCAGAAATGCCAGATTTCTCCCAAATAGATCACATCTTCTCCAAGAAATACCAGGGTTCCCCCTTCAAATAGGACCTTTTCACCCACAAATACCTCTTTTATCCCCAAAAGAGGACAGTTTCTTCCAGAAATGCCACATTTCTCCCAAATATATCACATCTTCTCCAAGAAATACCAGGATTCCCCCTTGAAATAGGAACTTTTCTCCCACAAATACCAGCCTTCTCCCCGCAAATTGGACATTTTCTTCCAGAAATGCCACATTTCTCCCAAATATATCACATCTTCTCCAAGAAATACCAGGATTCCTCCTGAAATAGGAACTTTTCACCCACAAATTCCTGTTTTATCCCCAAAATACGACAGGTTCTTCCAGAAAGGCCACATTTCTCCCAAATAAATCACATCTTCTCCAAGAAATACCAGGTTTCCCCCTTCAAATAGGACCTTTTCACCCACAAATACCTGTTTGATCCCCAAAAGAGGACAGTTTCTTCCAGACATGGCACATTTCTCCCAAATAGATCACATCTTCTCCAAGAAATACCAGGGTTCCCCCTTCAAATAGGACCTTTTCACCCACAAATACCTCTTTTATCCCCAAAAGAGGACAGTTTCTTCCAGAAATGCCACATTTCTCCCAAATACATCACATCTTCTCCAAGAAATACCACGATTCCACCTTCAAATAGGAACTTTACTCCCACAAATACCTGTTTTATCCCCAAAATAGGACAGTTTCTTCCAGAAATGCCACATTTCTCCCAAATACATCACATCTTCTGCAAGAAATACCAGGGTTCCCCCTTCAAATAGGACCTTTTCACCCACAAATACCTCTTTTATCCCCAAAAGAGGACAGTTTCTTCCACAAATGCCAGATTTCTCCCAAATATATCACATCTTCTCCAAGAAATACCAGGGTTCCCCCTTCAAATAGAACCTTTTCACCCACAAATACCTATTTTATCCACAAAAGAGGACAGTTTCTTCCAGAAATGCCACATTTCTCCTAAATACATCACATCTTCTCCAAGAAATACCAGCTTTCCCCCTTCAAATAGGACCTTTTCACCCACAAATACCTCTATTATCCCCAAAAGAGGACAGTTTCTTCCTGACATGCCACATTTCTCCCAAATCGATCACATCTTCTCCAAGAAATACCAGGGTTCCCCCTTCAAATAGGACCTTTTCACCCACAAATACCTGTTTTATCCCTCAAATTGGACATTTTCTTCCAGAAATGCCACATTTCTCCCAAATATATCACATCTTCTCCAAGAAATACCACGTTTCCCCCTTCAAATAGGACCTTTTCACCCACAAATACCTCTTTTATCCCCAAAAGAGGACAGTTTCTTCCAGAAATGCCACATTTCTCCCAAATAGATCACATCTTCTCCAAGAAATACCAGCTTTCCCCCTCGAAATAGGACCTTTTCACCCACAAATACCTCTTTTTTCCCAAAAGAGGACATTTTCTTCCAGAAATGCCACATTTCTCCCAAATAGATCACATCTTCTCCAAGAAATATCAGGGTTCCCCCTTCAAATAAAACCTTTTCACCCACAAATACCTGTTTTATCCCCAAAATAGGACATTTTCTGCCGGAAACGCCAGATTTCTTCCAAATATATCACATCTTCTCCAAGAAATACCAGCTTTCCCCGTTCAAATAGGAACTTTTCACCCACAAATACCTCTTTTATCCCCAAAAGAGGACAGTTTCTTCCAGAAATGCCACATTTCTCCCAAATAGATCACATCTTCTCCAAGAAATACCAGGATTCCCCTTCAAATAGGACCTTTTCACCCACAAATACCTCTTTCATCCCCAAAAGAGGACAGTTTCTTACAGAAAGGCCACATTTCTCCCAAATTCACCACATCTTCTCTAAGAAATACCGGGACTCCTCCTGATATAGGAACTTTTCTCCCACAAATACCTGCCTTCTCCCCCGAAATTGGACTTTTTCTTCCAGAAATGCCACATTTCTCCCAAATATATCACATCTTCTCCAAGAAATACCAGGGTTCCCCCTGCAAATAGGACCTTTTCAACCACAAATACCTCTTTTATCCCCAAATAGGACAGTTTCTTCCAGAAATGCCACATTTCTCCCAAATATATCACATCTTCTCCAAGAAATACCACGTTTCCCCTGGAAATAGGAACTTTTCACCCACAAATACCTCTTTTATCCCCAAAAGAGGACATTTTCTGCCAGAAATGCTACATTTCTCCCAAATAGATCACATCCTCTCCAAGAAATACCACGTTTCCCCCTTCAAATAGGACCTTTTCTCCCACAAATACCTCTTTTCTCCCCCCAGATAGGGCATTTTCCTCCAGAAATGCCACATTTCTCCCAAATATATCACATCTTCTCCAAGAAATACCAGGATTCCCCCTTCAAATAGGACCTTTTCACCCACAAATACCTGTTTTATCCCCAAAAGAGGACAGTTTCTTCCTGACATGCCAGATTTCTCCCAAATATATCACATCTGCTCCAAGAAATACCAGCCTTCCCCCTTGAAATAGGAAATTTTCTCCCACAAATACCAGCCTTCTCCCCGCAAATTGACTTCTTCTTCCGGAAATGCCACATTTCTCCCAAATATATCACATCTTCTCCAAGAAATTCCACGTTTCCCCCATCAAACAGGACCTTTTCACCCACAAATACCTCTTTTATCCCCAAAAGAGGACAGTTTCTTCCAGAAATGCCACATTTCTCCCAAATACATCACATCTTCTCCAAGAAATACCACGTTTCCCCCTTCAAATAGGACCTTTTCACCCAAAAATACCTCTTTTACCCCCAAAAGAGGACAGTTTCTTCCAGAAATGCCACATTTCTCCCAAATATATCACATCTTCTCCAAGAAATACCACGTTTCCCCCATCAAACAGGACCTTTTCACCCACAAATACCTATTTTATCCCCAAAAGAGGACAGTTTCTTCCAGACATGCCACATTTCTCCCAAATAGATCACATCTTCTCCTAGAAATACAAGGTTTCCCCCTCGAAATAGGACCTTTTCACCCACAAATACCTCTTTTATCCCCAAAAGAGGACAGTTTCTTCCAGAAATGCCACATTTCTCCCAAATAGATCACATCTTCTCCAAGAAATACCAGGAGTCCCCCTCGAATTAGGACCTTTTCACCCACAAATACCTCTTTTATCCCCAAAAGAGGACAGTTTCTTCCAGAAAGGCCACATTTCTCCCAAATAGATCACATCTTCTCCAAGAAATACCAGCTTTACCCCTTCAAATAGGACCTTTTCACCCACAAATACCTCTTTTATCCCCAAAATAGAACAGTTTCTTCCAGAAATGCCACATTTCTCCCAAATATATCACATCTTCTCCAAGAAATACCAGCTTTCCCCCATCAAATAGGACCTTTTCACCCACAAATACCTCTTTTATCCCCAAAAGAGGACAGTTTCATCCTGACATGCCGCATTTCTCCCAAATCGATCACATCTTCTCCAAGAAATACCACGTTTCCACCTTCAAATAGGACCTTTTCACCCACAAATACCTGTTTTATCCCGAGAATAAGACAGTTTCTTCCAGAAAGGCCACATTTCTCCCAAATAGATCACATCTTCTCCAAGAAATACCACCTTTCCCCCTTCAAATAGGACCTTTTCAAAAACAAATACCTCTTTTATCCCCAAAAGAGGACAGTTTCTTCCAGAAAGGCCACATTTCTCCCAAATATATCACATCTTCTCCAAGAAATACCAGCTTTCCCCCTTCAAATTGGACCTTTTCACACACAAATACCTCTTTTATCCCCAAAAGAGGACAGTTTCTTCCAGAAAGGCCACATTTCTCCCAAATAGATCACATCTTCTCCAAGAAATACCACGTTTCCCCCTCGAAATACGACCTTCTCACCCACAAATTCCTCTTTTTTTCCCAAAAAAGGACAGTTTCTTCCAGAAATGCCACATTTCTCCCAAATAGATCACATCTTCTCCAAGAAATACCAGCTTTCCCCCTTGAAATAGAACCTTTTCACCCACAAATACCTGTTTTATCCCCAAAATAGGAGTGTTCCTTCCTGACATGCCACATTTCTCCCAAATATAGCACATCTTCTCCAAGAAATACCACGTTTCCCCCTTCAAATAGGACCTTTTCACCCACAAATACCTGTTTTATCCCTCAAATTGGACATTTTCTTCCAGAAATGCCACATTTCTCCCAAATACATCACATCTTCTCCAAGAAATACCAGGTTTCCCCCTTCAAATAGGACCTTTTCACCCACAAATACCTCTTTTATCCCCAAAAGAGGACAGTTTCTTCCAGATATGCCACATTTCCCCCAAATATATCACATCTTCTCCAAGAAATACCAGCTTTCCCCCTTCAAATAGGACCTTTTCACCCACAAATACCTCTTTTATCCCCAAAATAGGATAGTTTCTTCCAGACATGCCACATTTCTCCCAAATATATCACATCTTCTCCAAGAAATACCAGGTTTCCCCCTTCAAATAGGACCTTTTCACCAACAAATACCTCTTTTATCCCCAAAAGAGGACAGTTTCTTCCAGAAATGCCACATTTCTCCCAAATAGATCACATCTTCTCCAAGAAATACCAGCTATCCCCCTTCAAATTGGACCTTTTCACACACAAATACCTCTTTTATGCCCAAAATAGGACAGTTTCTTCCAGAAATGCCACATTTCTCCCAAATATATCACATCTTCTCCAAGAAATACCACGTTTCCGCCTTCAAATAGAAACTTTTCACCCACAAATACCTCTTTTATCCCTAAAAGAGGACAGTTTCTTCCAGAAATGCCAGATTTCTCCCAAACAGTTCACATCTTCTCCAAGAAATACCAGCTTTCCCCCATCAAATAGGACCTTTTCACCCACAACTACCTCTTTTATCCCCAAAATAGGACAGTTTCTTCCAGACATGCCAGATTTCTCCCAAATATAGAACATCTTCTCCAAGAAATACCAGGGTTCCCCCTTCAAATAGGACCTTTTCACCCACAAATACCTCTTTTATCCCCAAAATAGGACAGTTTCTTCCAGAAATGCCACATTTCTCCCAAATAGATCACATCTTCTCCGAGAAATACCAGGGTTCCCCCTTCAAATAGGACCTTTTCACCCACAAATACCTCTTTTATCCCCAAAAGAGGACAGTTTCTTCCAGAAAGGCCACATTTATCCCAAATACATCACATCTTCTCCAAGAAATACCAGCTTTCCCCCTTCAAATAGAACCTTTTCACCCACAAATACCTCTTTTATCCCCAAAAGAGGACAGTTTCTTACAGAAAGGCCACATTTCTCCCAAATATATCACATCTTCTCCAAGAAATACCAGCTTTCCCCCATCAAACAGGACCTTTTCACCCACAAATACCTGTTTTATCCCCAAAAGAGCACAATTTCTTCCAGAAATGCCACATTTCTCCCAAATATATCACATCTTCTCCAAGAAATACCAGCTTTCCCCCTCGAAATAGGACCTTTTCACCCACAAATACCTCTTTTTTCCCCAAAAGAGGACAGTTCCTTCCAGACATGCCACATTTCTCCCAAATAGATCACATCTTCTACAAGAAATACCAGGGTTCCCCCTTCAAATAGAACCTTTTCACCCACAAATACCTCTTTTATCCCCAAAAGAGGACAGTTTCTGCCGGAAACGCCAGATTTCTTCCAAATATATCACATCTTCTCCAAGAAATACCAGGTTTCCCCCTGGAAATAGGAACATTTCACCCACGAATACCTGCCTTCTCCCCCCAAATTGGACTTTTTCTTCCAGAAATGCCACTTTTCTCTCAAATGTATCACATCTTCTCCAAGAAATACCACGTTTCCCCCTTCAAATAGGACCTTTTCACCCACAAATACCTCCTTTATCCCCGAAAGAGAACAGTTTCTTCCAGACATGCCACATATCTCCCAAATATATCACATTTTCTCCAAGAAATACCAGGTTTCCCCCCTCAAATAGGACCTTATCACCCACAAATACCTCTTTTATCCCCAAAAGAGGACAGTTTCTTCCAGAAATGCCACATTTCTCCCAAATAGATCACATCTTCTGAAAGAAATACCACGTTTCCCCGTTCAAATAGGACCTTTTCACCCACAACTACCTCTTTTATCCCCAAAAGAGGACAGTTTCTTCCAGAAAGGCCACATTTCTCCCAAATATATCACATCTTCTCCAAGAAATACCAGCTTTCCCCCATCAAATAGGACCTTTTCACCCACAAATACCTCTTTTATCCCCAAAATAGGACAGTTTCTTCCAGAAATGCCACATTTCTCCCAAATAGATCACATCTTCTCCTAGAAATACAAGGTTTCCCCCTCGAAATAGGACCTTTTCACCCACAAATACCTCTTTTATCCCCAAAATACGACAGTTTCTTCCTGACATGCCACATTTCTCCCAAATAGATCACATCTTCTCCAAGAAATACCAGGAGTCCCCCTCGAATTAGGACCTTTTCACCCACAAATACCTCTTTTATCCCCAAAAGAGGACAGTTTCTTCCAGAAAGGCCACATTTCTCCCAAATACATCACATCTTCTCCAAGAAATACCACGTTTCCCCCTTCAAATAGGACCTTTTCACCCACAAATACCTCTTTTATCCCCAAAAGAGGACAGTTTCTTCCAGAAATGCCACATTTCTCCCAAATATATCACATCTTCTCCAAGAAATACCAGCTTTCCCCCATCAAATAGGACCTTTTCACCCACAAATACCTCTTTTATCCCCAAAAGAGGACAGTTTCATCCAGACATGCCACATTTCTCCGAAATAGATCACATCTTCTCCAAGAAATACCACGTTTCCCCCTTCAAATAGGACCTTTTCACCCACAAATACCTGTTTTATCCCTCAAATTGGACATTTTCTTCCAGAAATGCCACATTTCTCCCAAATACATCACATCTTCTCCAAGAAATACCAGGTTTCCCCCTTCAAATAGGACCTTTTCACCCACAAATACCTCTTTTATCCCCAAAAGAGGACAGTTTCTTCCAGATATGCCACATTTCCCCCAAATATATCACATCTTCTCCAAGAAATACCAGCTTTCCCCCTTCAAATAGGACCTTTTCACCCACAAATACCTCTTTTATCCCCAAAATAGGATAGTTTCTTCCTGACATGCCACATTTCTCCCAAATATATCACATCTTCTCCAAGAAATACCAGCTTTCCCCCTTCAAATAGGACCTTTTCACTAACAAATACCTATTTATCCCCAAAAGAGGACAGTTTCTTCCAGAAATGCCACATTTCTCCCAAATAGATCACATCTTCTCCAAGAAATACCAGCTTTCCCCCTTCAAATAGGACCTTTTCACCCACAAATACCTCTTTTATGCCCAAAATAGGACAGTTTCTTCCAGAAATGCCACATTTCTCCCAAATAGATCACATCTTCTCCAAGAAATACCACGTTTCCGCCTTCAAATAGAAACTTTTCACGCACAAATACCTCTTTTATCCCTAAAAGAGGACAGTTTCTTCCAGAAATGCCAGATTTCTCCCAAATAGTTCACATCTTCTCCAAGAAATACCAGCATTCCCCCTTCAAATAGGACCTTTTCACCCACAACTACCTCTTTTATCCCCAAAATAGGACAGTTTCTTCCAGACATGCCAGATTTCTCCCAAATATAGAACATCTTCTCCAAGAAATACCAGGGTTCCCCCTTCAAATAGGACCTTTTCACCCACAAATACCTCTTTTATCCCCAAAAGAGGACAGTTTCTTCCAGAAATGCCACATTTCTCCCAAATAGATCACATCTTCTCCAAGAAATACCACGTTTCCACCTTCAAATAGGAACTTTACTCCCACAAATACCTGTTTTATCCCCAAAATACGACATTTTCCTCCAGAAATGCCACATTTCTCCCAAGTATATCACATCTTCTCCAAGAAATACCAGGTTTCCCCCTTCAAATCGGACATTTTCACCCACAAATACCTCTTTTATCCCCAAAAGAGGACAGTTTCTTCCAGAAATGCCACATTTCTCCCAAATACATCACATCTTCTCCGAGAAATACCAGGGTTCCCCCTTCAAATAGGACCTTTTCACCCACAAATACCTCTTTTATCCCCAAAAGAGGACAGTTTCTTCCAGAAAGGCCACATTTCTCCCAAATACATCACATCTTCTCCAAGAAATACCAGCTTTCCCCCTTCAAATAGAACCTTTTCACCCACAAATACCTCTTTTATCCCCAAAAGAGGACAGTTTCTTACAGAAAGGCCACATTTCTCCCAAATATATCACATCTTCTCCAAGAAATACCAGGGTTCCCCCATCAAACAGGACCTTTTCACCCACAAATACCTGTTTTATCCCCAAAAGTGCACAGTTTCTTCCAGAAATGCCACATTTCTTCCAAATAGATCACATCTTCTCCAAGAAATACCAGCTTTCCCCCTCGAAATAGGACCTTTTCACCCACAAATACCTCTTTTTTCCCCAAAAGAGGACAGTTCCTTCCAGACATGCCACATTTCTCCCAAATAGATCACATCTTCTACAAGAAATACCAGGGTTCCCCCTTCAAATAGAACCTTTTCACCCACAAATACCTCTTTTATCCCCAAAAGAGGACAGTTTCTTCCAGAAAGGCCACATTTCTCCCAAATATATCACATCTTCTCCAAGAAATACCAGCTTTCCCCCATCAAATAGGACCTTTTCACCCACAAATACCTCTTTTATCCCCAAAATAGGACAGTTTCTTCCAGAAATGCCACATTTCTCCCAAATAGATCACATCTTCTCCTAGAAATACAAGGTTTCCCCCTCGAAATAGGACCTTTTCACCCACAAATACCTCTTTTATCCCCAAAATACGACAGTTTCTTCCTGACATGCCACATTTCTCCCAAATAGATCACATCTTCTCCAAGAAATACCAGGAGTCCCCCTCGAATTAGGACCTTTTCACCCACAAATACCTCTTTTATCCCCAAAAGAGGACAGTTTCTTCCAGAAAGGCCACATTTCTCCCAAATACATCACATCTTCTCCAAGAAATACCACGTTTCCCCCTTCAAATAGGACCTTTTCACCCACAAATACCTCTTTTATCCCCAAAAGAGGACAGTTTCTTCCAGAAATGCCACATTTCTCCCAAATATATCACATCTTCTCCAAGAAATACCAGCTTTCCCCCATCAAATAGGACCTTTTCACCCACAAATACCTCTTTTATCCCCAAAAGAGGACAGTTTCATCCAGACATGCCACATTTCTCCGAAATAGATCACATCTTCTCCAAGAAATACCACGTTTCCCCCTTCAAATAGGACCTTTTCACCCACAAATACCTGTTTTATCCCTCAAATTGGACATTTTCTTCCAGAAATGCCACATTTCTCCCAAATACATCACATCTTCTCCAAGAAATACCAGGTTTCCCCCTTCAAATAGGACCTTTTCACCCACAAATACCTCTTTTATCCCCAAAAGAGGACAGTTTCTTCCAGATATGCCACATTTCCCCCAAATATATCACATCTTCTCCAAGAAATACCAGCTTTCCCCCTTCAAATAGGACCTTTTCACCCACAAATACCTCTTTTATCCCCAAAATAGGATAGTTTCTTCCTGACATGCCACATTTCTCCCAAATATATCACATCTTCTCCAAGAAATACCAGCTTTCCCCCTTCAAATAGGACCTTTTCACTAACAAATACCTATTTATCCCCAAAAGAGGACAGTTTCTTCCAGAAATGCCACATTTCTCCCAAATAGATCACATCTTCTCCAAGAAATACCAGCTTTCCCCCTTCAAATAGGACCTTTTCACCCACAAATACCTCTTTTATGCCCAAAATAGGACAGTTTCTTCCAGAAATGCCACATTTCTCCCAAATAGATCACATCTTCTCCAAGAAATACCACGTTTCCGCCTTCAAATAGAAACTTTTCACGCACAAATACCTCTTTTATCCCTAAAAGAGGACAGTTTCTTCCAGAAATGCCAGATTTCTCCCAAATAGTTCACATCTTCTCCAAGAAATACCAGCATTCCCCCTTCAAATAGGACCTTTTCACCCACAACTACCTCTTTTATCCCCAAAATAGGACAGTTTCTTCCAGACATGCCAGATTTCTCCCAAATATAGAACATCTTCTCCAAGAAATACCAGGGTTCCCCCTTCAAATAGGACCTTTTCACCCACAAATACCTCTTTTATCCCCAAAAGAGGACAGTTTCTTCCAGAAATGCCACATTTCTCCCAAATAGATCACATCTTCTCCAAGAAATACCACGTTTCCACCTTCAAATAGGAACTTTACTCCCACAAATACCTGTTTTATCCCCAAAATACGACATTTTCCTCCAGAAATGCCACATTTCTCCCAAGTATATCACATCTTCTCCAAGAAATACCAGGTTTCCCCCTTCAAATCGGACATTTTCACCCACAAATACCTCTTTTATCCCCAAAAGAGGACAGTTTCTTCCAGAAATGCCACATTTCTCCCAAATACATCACATCTTCTCCGAGAAATACCAGGGTTCCCCCTTCAAATAGGACCTTTTCACCCACAAATACCTCTTTTATCCCCAAAAGAGGACAGTTTCTTCCAGAAAGGCCACATTTCTCCCAAATACATCACATCTTCTCCAAGAAATACCAGCTTTCCCCCTTCAAATAGAACCTTTTCACCCACAAATACCTCTTTTATCCCCAAAAGAGGACAGTTTCTTACAGAAAGGCCACATTTCTCCCAAATATATCACATCTTCTCCAAGAAATACCAGGGTTCCCCCATCAAACAGGACCTTTTCACCCACAAATACCTGTTTTATCCCCAAAAGTGCACAGTTTCTTCCAGAAATGCCACATTTCTTCCAAATAGATCACATCTTCTCCAAGAAATACCAGCTTTCCCCCTCGAAATAGGACCTTTTCACCCACAAATACCTCTTTTTTCCCCAAAAGAGGACAGTTCCTTCCAGACATGCCACATTTCTCCCAAATAGATCACATCTTCTACAAGAAATACCAGGGTTCCCCCTTCAAATAGAACCTTTTCACCCACAAATACCTCTTTTATCCCCAAAAGAGGACAGTTTCTGCCGGAAACGCCAGATTTCTTCCAAATATATCACATCTTCTCCAAGAAATACCAGTTTTCCCCCTGGAAATAGGAACATTTCACCCACGAATACCTGCCTTCTCCCCCCAAATTGGACTTTTTCTTCCAGAAATGCCACATTTCTCTCAAATGTATCACATCTTCTCCAAGAAATACCACGTTTCCCCCTTCAAATAGGACCTTTTCACCCACAAATACCTCCTTTATCCCCGAAAGAGAACAGTTTCTTCCAGACATGCCACATATCTCCCAAATATATCACATCTTCTCCAAGAAATACCAGGTTTCCCCCCTCAAATAGGACCTTATCACCCACAAATACCTCTTTTATCCCCAAAAGAGGACAGTTTCTTCCAGAAATGCCACATTTCTCCCAAATAGATCACATCTTCTCCAAGAAATACCAGGGTTCCCCGTTCAAATAGGAACTTTTCACCCACAAATACCTCTTTTTTCCCTCAAATAGGACAGTTTCTTCCAGACATGCCACATTTCTCCCAAATATAGCACATCTTCTCCAAGAAATACCAGCTTTCCCCCTTCAAATAGGACATTTTCACCCACAAATACCTCTTTTATCCCCAAAATAGGACAGTTTCTTCCAGAAATGCCACATTTCTCCCAAATAGATCACATCTTCTCCTAGAAATACAAGGTTTCCCCCTCGAAATAGGACCTTTTCACCCACAAATACCTCTTTTATCCCCAAAATACGACAGTTTCTTCCAGAAAGGCCACATTTCTCCCAAATAGATCACATCTTCTCCAAGAAATACCACGTTTCCCCCTTCAAATAGGACCTTTTCACCCACAAATACCTCTTTTATCCCCAAAAGAGGACAGTTTCTTCCAGAAATGCCACATTTCTCCCAAATATATCACATCTTCTCCAAGAAATACCAGATTTCCCCCATCAAATAGGACCTTTTCACCCACAAATACCTCTTTTATCCCCAAAAGAGGACAGTTTCATCCAGACATGCCACATTTCTCCCAAATCGATCACATCTTCTCCAAGAAATACCACGTTTCCACCTTCAAATAGGACCTTTTCACCCACAAATACCTGTTTTATCCCGAGAATAAGACAGTTTCTTCCAGAAAGGCCACATTTCTCCCAAATATATCACATCTTCTCCAAGAAATACCACCTTTCCCCCTTCAAATAGGACCTTTTCAAACACAAATACCTCTTTTATCCCCAAGAGAGGACAGTTTCTTCCAGAAAGGCCATATTTCTCCCAAATATATCACATCTTCTCCAAGAAATACCACGTTTCCCCCTTCAAATTGGACCTTTTCACACACAAATACCTCATTTATCCCCAAAAGAGGTCAGTTTCTTCCAGAAATGCCACATTTCTCCCAAATAGATCACATCTTCTCCAAGAAATACCAGCTTTCCCCTTGAAATAGGACCTTTTCACCCACAAATACCTCTTTTATCCCCAAAAGAGTACAGTTTCTTCCAGAAATGCCACATTTCTCCCAAATACATCACATCTTCTCCAAGAAATACCAGCTTTCCCCCTTCAAATAGAACCTTTTCACCCACAAATACCTGTTTTATCCCCAAAATAGGAGTGTTCCTTCCTGACATGCCACATTTCTCCCAAATAAATCACATCTTCTCCAAGAAATACCACGTTTCCCCCTTCAAATAGGACCTTTTCACCCACAAATACCTGTTTTATCCCTCAAATTAGAAATTTTCTTCCAGAAATGCCACATTTCTCCCAAATAGATCACATCTTCTCCAAGAAATACCAGCTTTCCCCCTTCAAATAGGACCTTTTCACCCACAAGTACCTGTTTTATCCCCAAAAGAGGACAGTTTCTTCAAGAAATGCCACATTTCTCCCAAATATATCACATCTTCTCCAAGAAATACCAGGTTTCCCCCTTCAAATAGGACCTTTTCACCAACAAATACCTCTTTTATCCCCAAAAGAGGACAGTTTCTTCCAGAAATGCCACATTTCTCCCAAATAGATCACATCTTCTCCAAGAAATACCAGCTTTCCCCCTCGAAATAGAACCTTTTCACCCACAAATACCTCTTTTATGCCCAAAATAGGACAGTTTCTTCCAGAAATGCCTCATTTCTCCCAAATACATCACATCTTCTCCAAGAAATACCACGTTTCCCCCTTCAAATAGAACCTTTTCACCCACTAATACCTCTTTTATCCCCAAAAGAGGACAGTTTCTTCCAGACATGCCACATTTCTCCCAAATATATCACATCTTCTCCAAGAAATACCAGCTTTCCCCCATCAAATAGGACCTTTTCACCCACAAATACCTATTTTATCCCCAAAAGAGGACAGTTTCTTCCAGAAAGGCCACATTTCTACCAAATAGATCACATCTTCTCCAAGAAATACCAGGGTTCCCCCTTCAAATAGGATCTTTTCACCCACAAATACCTCCTTTTTCCCCAAAATAGGACAGTTTCTTCGTGACATGCCACATTTCTCCCAAATATATCACATCTTCTCCAAGAAATACCAGGGTTCCCCCTTCAAATAAAACCTTTTCACCCACAAATACCTGTATTATCCCCAAAATATTACATTTTCTGCCGGAAATGCCACATTTCTCCAAAATAGATCACATCTTCTCCAAGAAATACCAGGTTTCCCCCTTCAAATCGGACATTTTCACCCACAAATACCTGTCTTATCTCCAAAATAGGACAGTTTCTTCCAGAAATGCTACATTTCTCCCAAATAAATCACATCTTCTCCAAGAAATACCGCGTATCCCCCTTCAAATAGGAACTTTTCACCCACAAATACCTCTTTTCTCCCCAAAATAGGACAGTTTCTTCCAGAAATGCCACATATCTCCCAAATAGATCACATCTTCTCCAAGAAATACCAGGATTCCTCCTAAAATCGGAACTTTTCTCCCACAAATACCTGTTTTATCCCCAAAAGAGCACAGTTTCTTCCAGAAATGCCACATTTCTCCCAAATAAATCACATCTTCTCCAAGAAATACCAGGTTTCCCCCACGAAATAGGACCTTTTCACCCACAAATACCTCTTTTATCCCCAAAGTAGGACAGTTTCTGCCAGAAATGCCACATTTCTCCCAAATAGATCACATCCTCTCCAAGAAATACCAGGAGTCCCCCTTCAAATAGGAACTTCTCACCCACAAATACCTGTTTTCTCCCCCCAGATTGGGCATTTTCCTCCAGAAATGCCACATTTCTCCCAAATAGATCACATCTTCTCCAAGAAATACCAGGGTTCCCCCTTCAAATAGGACCTTTTCACCCACAAATACCTCTTTTATCCCCAAAAGAGCACAGTTTCTTCCTGACATGCCAGATTTCTCCCAAATATACCACATCTTCTCCAAGAAATACCAGGATTCCCCCTTGAAATAGGAATTTTCTCCCACAAATACCAGCCTTCTCCCCGCAAATTGGACTTTTTGTTCCAGAAATGCCACATTTCTCCCAAATATATCACATCTTCTCCAAGAAATACCAGGATTCCTCCTGAAATAGGAACTTTTCACCCACAAATACCTCTTTCATCCCCAAAAGAGGACAGTTTCTTCCAGACATGCCACATTTCTCCCAAATAGATCACATCTTCTCCAAGAAATACCACGTTTCCCCCTTCAAATAGGACCTTTTCACCCACAAATACCTCTTTTATCCCCAAAAGAGGACATTGTCTTCCAGAAATGCCAGATTTCTCCCAAATATATCACATCTTCTCCAAGAAATACCAGGTTTCCCCCTTCAAATAGGACCTTTTCACCCACAAATACCTCTTTTATCCCCAAAAGAGGACATTTTCTGCCAGAAATGCCACATTTCTCCCAAATATATCACATCTTCTCCAAGAAATACCAGGGTTCCCCCTGCAAATAGGACCTTTTCACCCACAAATACCTCTTTTATCCCCAAAATACGACAGTTTATTCGACAAATGCCACATTTCTCCCAAATAGATCACATCTTCTCCTAGAAATTCCAGGGTTCCCCCTTCAAATAGGACCTTTTCACCCACAAATACCTGTTTTCTCCCCCCAGATAGGGCATTTTCCACCAGAAATGCCACATTTCTCCCAAATAGATCACATCTTCTCCAAGAAATACCACGTTTCCCCCTGGAAATAGGACCTTTTCACCCACAAATACCTCTTTTATCCCCAAAATAGGACAGTTTCTTCCAGAAATGCCACATTTCTCCCAAATACATCACATCTTCTCCAAGAAATACCAGGGTTCCCCCTTCAAATAGGACCTTTTCACACACAAATACCTCTTTTATCCCCAAAAGAGGACAGTTTCTTCCAGAAATGCCACATTTCTCCCAAATAGATCACATCTTCTCCGAGAAATACCAGGGTTCCCCCTTCAAATAGGACCTTTTCACCCACAAATACCACTTTTATCCCCTAAAGAGGACAGTTTCTTCCAGAAAGGCCACATTTCTCCCAAATACATCACATCTTCTCCAAGAAATACCAGCTTTCCCCCTTCAAATAGGACCTTTTCACCCACAAATACCTCTTTTTTTCCCAAAATAGGACAGTTTCTTCCAGAAATGCCACATTTCTCCCAAATAGATCACATCTTCTCCAAGAAATACCACGTTTCCCCCTTCAAATTGGACCTTTTCACACACAAATACCTGTTCTATCCCCAAAAGAGGACAGTTTCTTCCAGAAATGCCACATTTCTCCCAAATAGATCACATCTTCTCCAAGAAATACCACGTTTCCACCTTCAAATAGGACCTTTTCACCCACAACTACCTCTTTTATCCCCAAAAGAGGACAGTTTCTTCCAGAAAGGCCACATTTCTCCCAAATATATCACATCTTCTCCAAGAAATACCAGCTTTCCCCCTTCAAATAGGACCTTTTCACCCACAAATACCTCTTTTATCCCCAAAATAGGACAGTTTCTTCCAGAAATGCCACATTTCTCCCAAATAGATCACATCTTCTCCTAGAAATACCAGCTTTCCCCCTCGAAATAGGACCTTTTCACCCACAAATACCTCTTTTATCCCCAAAATACGACAGTTTCTTCCTGACATGCCACATTTCTTCCAAATAGATCACATCTTCTCCAAGAAATAGCAGGAGTCCCCCTCGAATTAGGACCTTTTCACCCACAAATACCTCTTTTATCCCCAAAAGAGGACAGTTTCTTCCAGACATGCCACATTTCTCCCAAATAGATCACATCTTCTCCAAGAAATACCACGTTTCCCCCTTCAAATAGGACCTTTTCACCCACAAATACCTCTTTTATCCCCAAAAGAGGACAGTTTCTGCCAGAAATGCCACATTTCTCCCAAATATATCACATCTTCTCCCAGAAATACCAGCTTTCCCCCATCAAATAGGACCTTTTCACCCACAAATACCTCTTTTATCCCCAAAAGAGGACAGTTTCATCCAGACATGCCACATTTCTCCCAAATAGATCACATCTTCTCCAAGAAATACCAGGTTTCCCCCTTCAAATAGGACCTTTTCACCCACAAATACCTCTTTTATCCCTCAAATTGGACATTTTCTTCCAGAAATGCCACATTTCTCCCATATACATCACATCTTCTCCAAGAAATACCAGGTTTCCCCCTTCAAATAGGACCTTTTCACCCACAAATACCTCTTTTATCCCCAAAAGAGGACAGTTTCTTCCAGATATGCCACATTTCCCCCAAATACATCACATCTTCTCCAAGAAATACCAGCTTTCCCCCTTCAAATAGGACCTTTTCACCCACAAATACCTCTTTTATCCCCAAAATAGGATAGTTTCTTCCTGACATGCCACATTCCTCCCAAATATATCACATCTTCTCCAAGAAATACCAGCTTTCCCCCTTCAAATAGGACCTTTTCACCAACAAATACCTCTTTTATCCCCAAAAGAGGACAGTTTCTTCCAGAAATGCCACATTTCTCCCAAATAGATCACATCTTCTCCAAGAAATAACAGCTTTCCCCCTTCAAATAGGACCTTTTCACCCACAAATACCTCTTTTATGCCCAAAAGAGGACAGTTTCTTCCAGAAATGCCACATTTCTCCCAAATAGATCACATCTTCTCCAAGAAATACCACGTTTCCGCCTTCAAATAGAAACTTTTCACCCACAAATACCTCTTTTATCCCTAAAAGAGGACAGTTTCTTCCAGAAATGCCACATTTCTCCCAAATAGTTCACATCTTCTCCAAGAAATACCAGCTTTCCCCCATCAAATAGGACCTTTTCACCCACAAATACCTCTTTTATCCCCAAAATAGGACAGTTTCTTCCAGACATGCCAGATTTCTCCCAAATATATCACATCTTCTCCAAGAAATACCAGGGTTCCCCCTTCAAATAGGACCTTTTCACCCACAAATACCTCTTTTATCCCCAAAAGAGGACAGTTTCTTCCAGAAATGCCACATTTCTCCCAAATAGATCACATCTTCTCCAAGAAATACCACGTTTCCCCCTTCAAATAGGAACTTTACTCCCACAAATACCTGTTTTATCCCCAAAAGAGGACAGTTTCATCCAGACATGCCAGATTTCTCCCAAATAGATCACATCTTCTCCAAGAAATACCACGTTTCCCCCTTCAAATAGGAACTTTACTCCCACAAATACCTCTTTTATCCCCAAAAGAGGACAGTTTCTTCCAGAAATGCCACATTTCTCCCAAATAGATCACATCTTCTCCAAGAAATACCAGCTTTCCCCCATCAAATAGGACCTTTTCACCCACAAATACCTCTTTTATCCCCAAAATAGGACAGTTTCTTCCAGACATGCCAGATTTCTCCCAAATATATCACATCTTCTCCAAGAAATACCACGTTTCCCCCTTCAAATAGGACCTTTTCACCCACAAATACCTCTTTTATCCCCAAAAGAGGACAGTTTCTTCCAGAAATGCCACATTTCTCCCAAATATATCACATCTTCTCCAAGAAATACCAGCTTTCCCCCATCAAATAGGACCTTTTCACCCACAAATACCTCTTTTATCCCCAAAAGAGGACAGTTTCATCCAGACATGCCACATTTCTCCCAAATCGATCACATCTTCTCCAAGAAATACCACGTTTCCACCTTCAAATAGGACCTTTTCACCCACAAATACCTGTTTTATCCTGAGAATAAGACAGTTTCTTCCAGAAAGGCCACATTTCTCTCAAATATATCACATCTTCTCCAAGAAATACCACCTTTCCCCCTTCAAATAGGACCTTTTCAAACACAAATACCTCTTTTATCCCCAAGAGAGGACAGTTTCTTCCAGAAAGGCCACATTTCTCCCAAATACATCACATCTTCTCCAAGAAATACCACGTTTCCCCCTTCAAATTGGACCTTTTCACACACAAATACCTCTTTTATCCCCAAAAGAGGACAGTTTCATCCAGACATGCCACATTTCTCCCAAATACATCACATCTTCTCCAAGAAATACCACGTTTCCCCCTTCAAATAGGACCTTTTCACCCACAAATTCCTGTTTTATCCCTCAAATTGGACATTTTCTTCCAGAAATGCCACTTTTCTCCCAAATACATCACATCTTCTCCAAGAAATACCAGGTTTCCCCCTTCAAATAGGACCTTTTCACCCACAAATACCTCTTTTATCCCCAAAAGAGGACAGTTTCTTCCAGATATGCCACATTTCCCCCAAATATATCACATCTTCTCCAAGAAATACCAGCTTTCCCCCTTCAAATAGGACCTTTACTCCCACAAATACCTCTTTTATCCCCAAAAGAGGACAGTTTCTTCCAGAAATGCCACATTTCTCCCAAATAGTTCACATCTTCTCCAAGAAATACCAGCTTTCCCCCATCAAATAGGACCTTTTCACCCACAACTACCTCTTTTATCCCCAAAATAGGACAGTTTCTTCCAGACATGCCACATTTCTCCCAAATATAGAACATCTTCTCCAAGAAATACCAGGGTTCCCCCATCAAATGGGACCTTTTCACCCACAAATACCTCTTTTATCCCCAGAATACGACAGTTTCTTCCAGAAATGCCACATTTCTCCCAAATAGATCACATCTTCTCCAAGAAATACCACGTTTCCACCTTCAAATAGGAACTTTACTCCCACAAATACCTGTTTTATCCCCAAAATACGACATTTTCCTCCAGAAATGCCACATTTCTCCCAAGTATATCACATCTTCTCCAAGAAATACCAGCTTTCCCCCTTCAAATAGGACCTTTTCACCCACAAATACCTCTTTTATCCCCAAAATAGGACAGTTTCTTCCAGAAATGCCACATTTCTCCCAAATACATCACATCTTCTCCGAGAAATACCAGCTTTCCCCCTTCAAATAGGACCTTTTCACCCACAAATACCTCTTTTATCCCCAAAAGAGGACAGTTTCTTCCAGAAAGGCCACATTTCTCCCAAATACATCACATCTTCTCCAAGAAATACCAGCTTTCCCCCTTCAAATAGAACCTTTTCACCCACAAATACCTCTTTTATCCCCAAAAGAGGACAGTTTCTTACAGAAAGGCCACATTTCTCCCAAATATATCACATCTTCTCCAAGAAATACCAGGGTTACCCCATCAAACAGGACCTTTTCACCCACAAATACCTGTTTTATCCCCAAAAGAGCACAGTTTCTTCCAGAAATGCCACATTTCTCCCAAAGAGATCACATCTTCTCCAAGAAATACCAATGTTCCCCCTTCAAATAGGACCTTTTCACCCACAAATACCTCTTTTTTCCCCAAAAGAGGACATTTCCTTCCAGACATGCCACATTTCTCCCAAATAGATCACATCTTCTACAAGAAATACCAGGGTTCCCCCTTCAAATAGAACCTTTTCACCCACAAATACCTCTTTTATCCCCAAAAGAGGACAGTTTCTGCCGGAAACGCCAGATTTCTTCCAAATATATCACATCTTCTCCAAGAAATACCAGGTTTCCCCCTGTAAATAGGAACATTTCACCCACGAATACCTGCCTTCTCCCCCCAAATTGGACTTTTTCTTCCAGAAATGCCACATTTCTCTCAAATGTATCACATCTTCTCCAAGAATTACCACGTTTCCCCCTTCAAATAGGACCTTTTCACCCACAAATACCTCCTTTATCCCCGAAAGAGAACAGTTTCTTCCAGAAATGCCACATATCTCCCAAATATATCACATTTTCTCCATGAAATACCAGGTTTCCCCCCTCAAATAGGACCTTATCACCCACAAATACCTCTTTTATCCCCAAAAGAAGACAGTTTCTTCCAGAAATGCCACATTTCTCCCAAATAGATCACATCTTCTCCAAGAAATACAAGGGTTCCCCGTTCAAATAGGAACTTTTCACCCACAAATACCTCTTTTTTCCCTCAAATAGGACAGTTTCTTCCAGACATGCCACATTTCTCCCAAATATATCACATCTTCTCCAAGAAATACCAGCTTTCCCCCTTCAAATAGGACATTTTCACCCACAAATACCTCTTTTATCCCCAAAATAGGACAGTTTCTTCCAGAAATGCCACATTTCTCCCAAATAGATCACATCTTCTCCTAGAAATACAAGGTTTCCCCCTCGAAATAGGACCTTTTCACCCACAAATACCTCTTTTATCCCCAAAATACGACAGTTTCTTCCTGACATGCCACATTTCTCCCAAATAGATCACATCTTCTCCAAGAAATACCAGGAGTCCCCCTCGAATTAGGACCTTTTCACCCACAAATACCTCTTTTATCCCCAAAAGAGGACAGTTTCTTCCAGAAAGGCCACATTTCTCCCAAATAGATCACATCTTCTCCAAGAAATACCACGTTTCCCCCTTCAAATAGGACCTTTTCACCCACAAATACCTCTTTTATCCCCAAAAGAGGACAGTTTCTTCCAGAAATGCCACATTTCTCCCAAATATATCACATCTTCTCCAAGAAATACCAGCTTTCCCCCATCAAATAGGACCTTTTCACCCACAAATACCTCTTTTATCCCCAAAAGAGGACAGTTTCATCCAGACATGCCACATTTCTCCCAAATCGATCACATCTTCTCCAAGAAATACCACGTTTCCACCTTCAAATAGGACCTTTTCACCCACAAATACCTGTTTTATCCCGAGAATAAGACAGTTTCTTCCAGAAAGGCCACATTTCTCCCAAATATATCACATCTTCTCCAAGAAATACCACCTTTCCCCCTTCAAATAGGACCTTTTCAAACACAAATACCTCTTTTATCCCCAAGAGAGGACAGTTTCTTCCAGAAAGGCCACATTTCTCCCAAATATATCACATCTTCTCCATGAAATACCACGTTTCCCCCTTCAAATTGGACCTTTTCACACACAAATACCTCTTTTATCCCCAAAAGAGGACAGTTTCTTCCAGAAATGCCACATTTCTCCCAAATAGATCACATCTTCTCCAAGAAATACCAGCTTTCCCCCTCGAAATAGGACCTTTTCACCCACAAATACCTCTTTTATCCCCAAAAGAGGACAGTTTCTTCCAGAAATGCCACATTTCTCCCAAATACATCACATCTTCTCCAAGAAATACCAGCTTTCCCCTTGAAATAGAACCTTTTCACCCACAAATACCTGTTTTATCCCCAAAATAGGAGTGTTCCTTCCTGACATGCCACATTTCTCCCAAATATATCACATCTTCTCCAAGAAATACCACGTTTCCCCCTTCAAATAGGACCTTTTCACCCACAAATACCTGTTTTATCCCTCAAATTAGAAATTTTCTTCCAGAAATGCCACATTTCTCCCAAATATATCACATCTTCTCCAAGAAATACCAGCTTTCCCCCTTCAAATAGGACCTTTTCACCCACAAGTACCTGTTTTATCCCCAAAAGAGGACAGTTTCTTCAAGAAATGCCACATTTCTCCCAAATAGATCACATCTTCTCCAAGAAATACCAGGTTTCCCCCTTCAAATAGGACCTTTTCACCAACAAATACCTCTTTTATCCCCAAAAGAGGACAGTTTCTTCCAGAAATGCCACATTTCTCCCAAATAGATCACATCTTCTCCAAGAAATACCAGCTTTCCCCCTCGAAATAGAACCTTTTCACCCACAAATACCTCTTTTATGCCCAAAATAGGACAGTTTCTTCCAGATATGCCACATTTCTCCCAAATACATCACATCTTCTCCAAGAAATACCACGTTTCCCCCTTCAAATAGAACCATTTCACCCACAAATACCTCTTTTATCCCCAAAAGAGGACAGTTTCTTCCAGACATGCCACATTTCTCCCAAATAGATCACATCTTCTCCAAGAAATACCAGCTTTCCCCCATCAAATAGGACCTTATCACCCACAAATACCTCTTTTATCCCCAAAAGAGGACAGTTTCTTCCAGAAATGCCACATTTCTACCAAATAGATCACATCTTCTCCAAGAAATACCAGGGTTCCCCCTTCAAATAGGAACTTTTCACCCACAAATACCTCCTTTTTCCCCAAAATAGGACAGTTTCTTCCTGACATGCCACATTTCTCCCAAATATATCACATCTTCTCCAAGAAATACCAGGGTTCCCCCTTCAAATAAAACCTTTTCACCCACAAATACCTGTTTTATCCCCAAAATATTACATTTTCTGCCGGAAATGCCACATTTCTCCAAAAAAGATCACATCTTCTCCAAGAAATACCAGCTTTCCCCCTTCAAATAGGACCTTTTCACCCACAAGTACCTGTTTTATCCCCAAAAGAGGACAGTTTCTTCAAGAAATGCCACATTTCTCCCAAATATATCACATCTTCTCCAAGAAATACCGCGTATCCCCCTTCAAATAGGAACTTTTCACCCACAAATACCTCTTTTCTCCCCAAAATAGAACAGTTTCTTCCAGAAATGCCACATTTCTCCCAAATAGATCACATCTTCTCCAAGAAATACCAGCTTTCCCCCTTCAAATAGGAACTTTTCACCCACAGGTACCTCTTTTATCCCCAAAATAGGACAGTTTCTTCCAGAAATGCCACATTTCTCCCAAATATATCACATCTTCTCCAAGAAATACCAGGATTCCTCCTAAAATCGGAACTTTTCTCCCACAAATACCTGTTTTATCCCCAAAAGAGCACAGTTTCTTCCAGAAATGCCACATTTCTCCCAAATAGATCACATCTTCTCCTAGAAATACAAGGTTTCCCCCTCGAAATAGGACCTTTTCACCCACAAATACCTCTTTTATCCCCAAAGTAGGACAGTTTCTGCCAGAAATGCCACATTTCTCCCAAATAGATCACATCTTCTCCAAGAAATACCAGGAGTCCCCCATCTAATAGGAACTTTTCACCCACAAATACCTGTTTTCTCCCCCCAGATTGGGCATTTTCCTCCGGAAATGCCACATTTCTCCCAAATAGATCACATCTTCTCCAAGAAATACCAGGGTTCCCCCTTCAAATAGGACCTTTTCACCCACAAATACCTCTTTCATCCCCAAAAGAGGACAGTTTCTTCCAGACATGCCACATTTCTCCCAAATAGATCACATCTTCTCCAAGAAATACTACGCTTCCCCCTTCAAATAGGACCTTTTCACCCACAAATACCTCTTTTATCCCCAAAAGAGGACATTGTCTTCCAGAAATGCCAGATTTCTCCCAAATATATCACATCTTCTCCAAGAAATACCAGGTTTCCCCCTTCAAATAGGACCTTTTCACCCACAAATACCTCTTTTATCCCCAAAAGAGGACATTTTCTTCCAGAAATGCCACATTTCTCCCAAATATATCACATCTTCTCCAAGAAATACCAGGATTCCCCCTTCAAATAGGACCTTTTCACCCACAAATACCTCTTTTATCCCCAAAATACGACAGTTTATTCGAGAAATGCCACATTTCTCCCAAATAGATCACATCTTCTCCAAGAAATACCAGGGTTCCCCCTTCAAATAGGACCTTTTCACCCACAAATACCTCCTTTATCCCCCCAGATAGGGCATTTTCCTCCAGAAATGCCACATTTCTCCCAAATATATCACACCTTCTCCAAGAAATACCAGGTTTCCCCCTTCAAATAGAACCTTTTCACCCAAAAATACCTCTTTTATCCCCAAAATAGGACAGTTTCTTCCAGAAATGCCACATTTCTCCCAAATACATCACATCTTCTCCAAGAAATACCAGGGTTCCCCCTTCAAATAGGACCTTTTCACCCACAAATACCTCTTTTATCCCCAAAAGAGGACAGTTTCTTCCAGAAATGCCACATTTCTCCCAAATAGATCACATCTTCTCCGAGAAATACCAGGGTTCCCCCTTCAAATAGGACCTTTTCACCCACAAATACCTCTTTTATCCCCAAAAGAGGACAGTTTCTTCCAGAAAGGCCACATTTCTCCCAAATACATCACATCTTCTCCAAGAAATACCAGCTTTCCCCCTTCAAATAGGACCTTTTCACCCACAAATACCTCTTTTTTTCCCAAAATAGGACAGTTTCTTCCAGACATGCCACATTTCTCCCAAATAGATCACATCTTCTCCAAGAAATACCAGGTTTCCCCCTTCAAATAGGACCTTTTCACACACAAATACCTCTTTTATCCCCAAAATAGGACAGTTTCTTCCAGAAAGGCCACATTTCTCCCAAATATATCACATCTTCTCCAAGAAATACCAGGATTCCCCCTTGAAATAGGAACTTTTCTCCCACAAATACCAGCCTTCTCCCCGCAAATTGGACATTTTCTTCCAGAAATGCCACATTTCTCCCAAATATATCACACCTTCTCCAAGAAATACCAGGATTCCTCCTGAAATAGGAACTTTTCTCCCACAAATACCTGTTTTATCCCCAAAATACGACAGGTTCTTCCAGACATGCCATGTTTCTCCCAAATAGATCACATCTTCTCCAAGAAATACCACGTTTCCCCCCTTCAAATAGGACCTTTTCACCCACAAATACCTCTTTTATCCCCAAAATAGAACAGTTTCTTCCAGACATGCCACATTTCTCCCTAATAGATCACATCTTCTCCAAGAAATACCACGTTTCCCCCTTCAAATAGGACCTTTTCACCCACAAATACCTCTTTTATCCCCAAAAGAGGACAGTTTCTTCCAGAAATGCCACATTTCTCCCAAATAGATCACATCTTCTCCAAGAAATACCAGCTTTCCCCCTTCAAATAGGACCTTTTCACCCACAAATACCTCTTTTATCCCCAAAAGAGGACAGTTTCTTACAGACATGCCACATTTCTCCCAAATACATCATATCTTCTCCAAGAAATACCACGTTTCCACCTTCAAATAGGAACTTTACTCCCACAAATACCTCTTTTATCCCCAAAATACGACATTTTCCTCCAGAAATGCCACATTTCTCCCAAGTATATCACATCTTCTCCAAGAAATACCAGATTTCCCCCTTCAAATAGGACCTTTTCACCCACAAATACCTCTTTGATCCCCAAAAGAGGACAGTTTCTTCCAGACATGCCACATTTCTCCCAAATATATCACATCTTCTCCAAGAAATACCAGGGTTCCCCCTTCAAATAGGGCCTTTTCACCCACAAATACCTATTTTATCCACAAAAGAGGACAGTTTCATCCTGACATGCCACATTTCTCCTAAATACATCACATCTTCTCCAAGAAATACCAGGTTTCCCCCTTCAAATAGAACCTTTTCACCCACAAATCCCTCTTTTATGCCCAAAAGAGGACAGTTTCTTCCAGAAAGGCCACATTTCTCCCAAATAGATCACATCTTCTCCAAGAAATACCAGGGTTCCCCCTTCAAATAGGACCTTTTCACCCACAAATACCTCTTTTATCCCCAAAAGAGGACAGTTTCTTCCAGAAATGCCACATTTCTCCCAAATAAATCACATCTTCTCCAAGAAATACCAGGAGTCCCCCTTCTAATAGGAACTTTTCACCCACAAATACCTCTTTTATCCCCAAAAGAGGACATTTTCTGCCAGAAATGCCACATTTCTCCCAAATATATCACATCTTCTCCAAGAAATACCAGGTTTCCCCCTTCAAATAGGACCTTTTCTCCCACAAATACCTCTTTTCTCCCCCCAGATAGGGCATTTTCCTCCAGAAATGCCACATTTCTCCCAAATATATCACATCTTCTCCAAGAAATACCAAGATTCCCCCTTCAAATAGGACCTTTTCACCCACAAATACCTGTTTTATCCCCAAAAGAGGACAGTTTCTTCCTGACATGCCACATTTCTCCCAAATATATCACATCTGCTCCAAGAAATACCAGCTTTCCCCGTTGAAATAGGAACTATTCTCCCACAAATACCAGCCTTCTCCCCGCAAATTGACTTTTTCTTCCAGAAATGCCACATTTCTCCCGAATATATCACATCTTCTCCAAGAAATACCAGGTTTCCCCCCTCAAATAGGACCTTTTCGCCCACAAATACCTGTTTTATCCCCAAAATATGACAGTTTCTTCCAGAAATGCCACATTTCTACCAAATATATCACATCTTCTCCAAGAAATACCGGGATTCCCCCTTCAAATAGGACCTTTTCACCCACAAATACCTCTTTTTTCCCCAAAATAGGACAGTTTCTTCCAGACATGCCACATTTCTCCCAAATAGATCACATCTTCTCCAAGAAATACCAGGATTCCCCGTTCAAATAGGACCTTTTCACCCACAAATACCTCTTTTATCCCCAAAAGAGGACAGTTTCTGCCAGAAAGGCCACATTTCTCCCAAATATATCACATCTTCTCCAAGAAATACCAGCTTTCCCCTTGAAATAGGACCTTTTCACCCACAAATACCTCTTTTATCCCCAAAATAGGACATTTTCTTCCAGAAATGCCACATTTCTCCCAAATATATCACATCTTGTCCAAGAAATAACAGGGTTCCCCCAACAAATAGGACCTTTTCACCCACAAATACCTCTTTTATCCCCAAAAGAGGACAGTTTATTCCAGACATGGCACATTTCTCCCAAATAGATCACATCTTCTCCAAGAAATACCAGGGTTCCCCCTTCAAATAGGACCTTTTCACCCACAAATACCTGTTTTATTCCCAAAATACGACAGTTTCTTCCAGAAATGCCATATTTCTACCAAATATAGCACATCTTCTCCAAGAAATACCTGGATTCTCCGTTGAAATAGGAATTTTTCTGCCACAAATACCAGCCTTCTCCCCGCAAATTGGACAGTTTCTTCCAGAAATGCCACATTTCTCCCAAATATATCACATCTTCTCCAAGAAATACCAGGATTCCCCCTTCAAATAGGACCTTTTCACCCACAAATACCTGTTTTGTCCCCAAAAGAGGACAGTTTCTTCCAGACATGCCAGATTTCTCCCAAATATATCACATCTGCTCCAAGAAATACCAAGATTCCCCCTTCAAATAGGACCTTTTCACCCACAAATACCTGTTTTATCCCCAAAAGAGGACAGTTTCTTCCAGAAATGCCACATTTCTCCCGAATATATCACATCTTCTCCAAGAAATACCAGCTTTCCCCCTTCAAATAGGACCTTTTCACCCACAAGTACCTGTTTTATCCCCAAAAGAGGACAGTTTCTTCAAGAAATGCCACATTTCTCCCAAATAGATCACATCTTCTCCAAGAAATACCAGGTTTCCCCCTTCAAATAGGACCTTTTCACCAACAAATACCTCTTTTATCCCCAAAAGAGGACAGTTTCTTCCAGAAATGCCACATTTCTCCCAAATAGATCACATCTTCTCCAAGAAATACCAGCTTTCCCCCTCGAAATAGAACCTTTTCACCCACAAATACCTCTTTTATCCCCAAAATAGGACAGTTTCTTCCAGAAATGCCACATTTCTCCCAAATACATCACATCTTCTCCAAGAAATACCACGTTTCCCCCTTCAAATAGAACCTTTTCACCCACAAATACCTCTTTTATCCCCAAAAGAGGACAGTTTCTTCCAGACATGCCACATTTCTCCCAAATAGTTCACATCTTCTCCAAGAAATACCAGCTTTCCCCCATCAAATAGGACCTTATCACCCACAAATACCTCTTTTATCCCCAAAAGAGGACAGTTTCTTCCAGAAATGCCACATTTCTACCAAATAGATCACATCTTCTCCAAGAAATACCAGGGTTCCCCCTTCAAATAGGAACTTTTCACACACAAATACCTCCTTTTTCCCCAAAATAGGACAGTTTCTTCCAGACATGCCACATTTCTCCCAAATATATCACATCTTCTCCAAGAAATACCAGGGTTCCCCCTTCAAATAAAACCTTTTCACCCACAAATACCTGTTTTATCCCCAAAATATTACATTTTCTGCCGGAAATGCCACATTTCTCCAAAATAGATCACATCTTCTCCAAGAAATACCAGGTTTCCCCCTTCAAATCGGACATTTTCACCCACAAATACCTGTCTTATCCCCAAAAGAGGACAGTTTCTTCCAGAAATGCTACATTTCTCCCAAATAAATCACATCTTCTCCAAGAAATACCGCGTATCCCCCTTCAAATAGGAACTTTTCACCCACAAATACCTCTTTTCTCCCCAAAATAGAACAGTTTCTTCCAGAAATGCCACATTTCTCCCAAATAGATCACATCTTCTCCAAGAAATACCACGTTTCCCCCTTCAAATAGGAACTTTTCACCCACAGGTACCTCTTTTATCCCCAAAATAGCACAGTTTCTTCCAGAAATGCCACATTTCTCCCAAATATATAACATCTTCTCCAAGAAATACCAGGATTCCTCCTAAAATCGGAACTTTTCTCCCACAAATACCTGTTTTATCCCCAAAAGAGCACAGTTTCTTCCAGAAATGCCACATTTCTCCCAAATAAATCACATCTTCTCCAAGAAATACCAGGAGTCCCCCTTCTAATAGGAACTTTTCACCCACAAATACCTGTTTTCTCCCCCCAGATTGGGCATTTTCCTCCAGAAATGCCACATTTCTCCCAAGTATATCACATCTTCTCCAAGAAATACCAGCTTTCCCCCTTCAAATAGGACCTTTTCACCCACAAATACCTCTTTTATCCCCAAAAGAGGACAGTTTCTTCCTGACATGCCAGATTTCTCCCAAATATATCACATCTTCTCCAAGAAATACCAGGATTCCTCCTGAAATAGGAACTTTTCTCCAAGAAATACCTGTTTTATCCCCAAAATACGACATTTTCTTGCAGAAATGCCACATTTCTCCCAAATAGATCACATCTTCTCCAAGAAATATCAGGATTACCCCTGGAAATAGCCACTTTTCACCCACAAATACCTCTTTCATCCCCAAAAGAGGACAGTTTCTTCCAGACATGCCACATTTCTCCCATATAGATCACATCTTCTCCAAGAAATACCACGTTTCCCCCTTCAAATAGGACCTTTTCACCCACAAATACCTCTTTTATCCCCAAAAGAGGACATTGTCTTCCAGAAATGCCACATTTCTCTCAAATATACCACATCTTCTCCAAGAAATACCAGGTTTCCCCCTTCAAATAGGACCTTTTCACCCACAAATACCTCTTTTATCCCCAAAAGAGGACATTTTCTTCCAGAAATGCCACATTTCTCCCAAATAGATCACATCTTCTCCAAGAAATACCAGGATTCCCCCTTCAAATAGGACCTTTTCACCCACAAATACCTCTTTTATCTCCAAAAGAGGACAGTTTATTCGAGAAATGCCACATTTCTCCCAAATAGATCACATCTTCTCCAAGAAATACCAGGGTTCCCCCTTCAAATAGGACCTTTTCACCCACAAATACCTGTTTTCTCCCCCCAGATAGGGCATTTTCCTCCAGAAATGCCACATTTCTCCCAAATATATCACATCTTCTCCAAGAAATACCAGGGTTCCCCCTTCAAATAGGACCTTTTCACCCACAAATACCTCTTTTATCCCCAAAATAGGACAGTTTCTTCCAGAAATGCCACATTTCTCCCAAATAGATCACATCTTCTCCGAGAAATACCAGGGTTCCCCCTTCAAATCGGACCTTTTCACCCACAAATACCTCTTTTATCCCCAAAAGAGGACAGTTTCTTCCAGAAATGCCACATTTCTCCCAAATAGATCACATCTTCTCCGAGAAATACCAGGGTTCCCCCTTCAAATAGGACCTTTTCACCCACAAATACCTCTTTTATCCCCAAAAGAGGACAGTTTCTTCCAGAAAGGCCACATTTCTCCCAAATACATCACATCTTCTCCAAGAAATACCAGCTTTCCCCCTTCAAATAGGACCTTTTCACCCACAAATACCTCTTTTTTTCCCAAAATAGGACAGTTTCTTCCAGACATGCCACATTTCTCCCAAATAGATCACATCTTCTCCAAGAAATACCACGTTTCCCCCTTCAAATTGGACCTTTTCACACACAAATACCTCTTTTATCCCCAAAAGAGGACAGTTTCTTCCAGAAAGGCCACATTTCTCCCAAATATATCACATCTTCTCCAAGAAATACCAGCTTTCCCCCTTCAAATAGGAACTTTTCTCCCAGAAATACCAGCCTTCTCCCCGCAAATTAGACATTTTCTTACAGAAATGCCACATTTCTCCCAAATATATCACACCTTCTCCAAGAAATACCAGGATTCCTCCTGAAATAGGAACTTTTCTCCCACAAATACCTGTTTTATCCCCAAAATACGACAGGTTCTTCCAGACATGCCACGTTTCTCCCAAATAGATCACATCTTCTCCAAGAAATACCAGCTATCCCCCTTCAAATAGGACCTTTTCACCCACAAATACCTCTTTTATCCCCCAAATAGAACAGTTTCTTCCAGACATGCCACATTTCTCCCTAATAGATCACATCTTCTCCAAGAAATACCACGTTTCCCCCTTCAAATAGGACCTTTTCTCCCACAAATACCTGTTTTATCCCCAAAATATGACAGTTTCTTCCAGAAAGGCCACATTTCTCCCAAATAGATCACATCTTCTCCAAGAAATACCAGCTTTCCCCCTTCAAATAGGACCTTTTCACCCACAAATACCTCTTTTTTCCCCAAAATAGGACAGTTTCTTCCAGACATGCCACATTTCTCCCAAATATATAAGATCTTCTCCAAGAAATACCAGGATTCCCCCTTCAAATAGGACCTTTTCACCAACAAATACCTCTTTTATCCCCAAAAGAGGACAGTTTCTTCCAGATATGCCAGATTTCTCCCAAATATATCACATCTTCTCCAAGAAATACCAGGTTTCCCCTTGAAATAGGACCTTTTCACCCACAAATACCTCTTTTATCCCCAAAATAGGACAGTTTCTTCCAGAAATGCCACATTTCTCCCAAATATATCACATCTTGTCCAAGAAATAACAGGGTTCCCCCATCAAATAGGACCTTTTCACCCACAAATACCTCTTTTATCCCCAAAAGAGGACAGTTTCTTCCAGACATGCCACATTTCTCCCAAATAGATCACATCTTCTCCAAGAAATACCAGGGTTCCCCCTTCAAATAGGACCTTTTCACCCACAAATACCAGTTTTAATCCCAAAATACGACAGTTTCTTCCAGAAATGCCATATTTCTACCAAATATAGCACATCTTCTCCAAGAAATACCAGGATTCTCCGTTGAAATAGGAATTTTTCTGCCACAAATACCAGCCTTCTCCCCGCAAATTGGACAGTTTCTTCCAGAAATGCCACATTTCTCCCAAATATATCACATCTTCTCCAAGAAATACCAGGATATCTCCTGAAATAGGACCTTTTCTCCTGCAAATACCTCCTTTATCCCCAAAAGAGGACAGTTTCTTCCAGAAATGCCACATTTCTCCCAAATATATCACATCTTCACCGAGAAATACCAGGGTTCCCCCTTCAAATAGGACCTTTTCACCCACAAATACCTCTTTCATCCCCAAAATATGACAGTTTCTTCCAGAAATGCCACATTTCTCCCAAATAGATCACATCTTCTCCAAGAAATACCAGGGTTCCCCCTTCAAATAGGAACTTTTCACCCACAAATACCTCTTTTTTCCCTCAAATAGACAGTTTCTTCCAGAAATGCCACATTTCTCCCAAATAGATCACATCTTCTCCAAGAAATACCAGCTTTACCCCTTCAAATAGGACCTTTTCACCCACAAATACCTCTTTTATCCCCAAAAGAGGACAGTTTCTTCCAGACATGCCACATTTCTCCCAAATATATCACATCTTCTCCAAGAAATACCAGGTTTCCCCCTTCAAATAGGACATTTTCACCCACAAATACCTCTTTTATCCCCAAAATAGAACAGTTTCTTCCAGAAATGCCACATTTCTCCCAAATATATCACATCTTCTCCAAGAAATACCAGCTTTCCCCCTTCAAATAGGACCTTTTCTCCAACAAATACCTGTTTTATCCCCAAAAGAGGACAGTTTCTTCCAGAAATGCCACATTTCTCCCAAATAGATCACATCTTCTCCAAGAAATACCAGGAGTCCCCCTCGAAATAGCACCTTTTCACCCACAAATACCTCTTTTATCCCCAAAAGAGGACAGTTTCTTCCAGAAATGCCACATTTCTCCCAAATATATCACATCTTCTCCAAGAAATACCAGGGTTCCCCCTTCAAATAGGAACTTTTCACCCACAAATACCTCTTTTATCCCCAAAGAGGACAGTTTCTTCCTGACATGCCACATTTCTCCCAAATAGATCACATCTTCTCCAAGAAATACCACGTTTCCCCCTTCAAATAGGACCTTTTCACCCACAACTACCTCTTTGATCCCCAAAATAGGACAGTTTCTTCCAGAAATGCCACATTTCTCCCAAATATATCACATCTTCTCCAAGAAATACCAGCTTTCCCCCTTCAAATAGGAACTTTTCACCCACAAATACCTCTTTTATCCCCAAAGAGGACAGTTTCTTCCTGACATGCCACATTTCTCCCAAATAGATCACATCTTCTCCAAGAAATACCACGTTTCCCCCTTCAAATAGGACCTTTTCACCCACAAATACCTCTTTCATCCCCAAAATATGACAGTTTCTTCCAGAAATGCCACATTTCTCCCAAATAGATCACATCTTCTCCAAGAAATACCAGGGTTCCCCCTTCAAATAGGAACTTTTCACCCACAAATACCTCTTTTTTCCCTCAAATAGACAGTTTCTTCCAGAAATGCCACATTTCTCCCAAATAGATCACATCTTCTCCAAGAAATACCAGCTTTCCCCCTTCAAATAGGACCTTTTCACCCACAAATACCTCTTTTATCCCCAAAAGAGGACAGTTTCTTCCAGACATGCCACATTTCTCCCAAATATATCACATCTTCTCCAAGAAATACCAGGTTTCCCCCTTCAAATAGGACATTTTCACCCACAAATACCTCTTTTATCCCCAAAATAGAACAGTTTCTTCCAGAAATGCCACATTTCTCCCAAATATATCACATCTTCTCCAAGAAATACCAGCTTTCCCCCTTCAAATAGGACCTTTTCTCCAACAAATACCTGTTTTATCCCCAAAAGAGGACAGTTTCTTCCAGAAATGCCACATTTCTCCCAAATAGATCACATCTTCTCCAAGAAATACCAGGAGTCCCCCTCGAAATAGCACCTTTTCACCCACAAATACCTCTTTTATCCCCAAAAGAGGACAGTTTCTTCCAGAAATGCCACATTTCTCCCAAATATATCACATCTTCTCCAAGAAATACCAGCTTTCCCCCTTCAAATAGGAACTTTTCACCCACAAATACCTCTTTTATCCCCAAAGAGGACAGTTTCTTCCTGACATGCCACATTTCTCCCAAATAGATCACATCTTCTCCAAGAAATACCACGTTTCCCCCTTCAAATAGGACCTTTTCACCCACAACTACCTCTTTGATCCCCAAAATAGGACAGTTTCTTCCAGACATGCCAGATTTGTCCCAAATTCACCACATCTTCTCCAAGAAATACCGGGACTCCTCCTGATAAAGGAACTTTTCTCCCACAAATACCTGCCTTCTCCCCCGAAATTGGACTTTTTCTTCCAGAAATGCCACATTTCTCCCAAATATATCACATCTTCTCCAAGAAATACCAGGGTTCCCCCTCGAAATAGGACCTTTTCACCCACAAATACCTCTTTTATCCCCCAAATAGGACAGTTTCTTCCAGAAATGCCACATTTCTCCCAAATATATCACATCTTCTCCAAGAAATACCACGTTTCCCCCTGGAAATAGGAACTTTTCACCCACAAATACCTCTTTTATCCCCAAAAGAGGACATTTTCTGCCAGAAATGCCACATTTCTCCCAAATAGATCACATCTTCTCCAAGAAATACCAGGTTTCCCCCTTCAAATAGGACCTTTTCACCCACAAATACCTCTTTTCTCCCCCCAGATAGGGCATTTTCCTCCAGAAATGCCACATTTCTCCCAAATATATCACATCTTCTCCAAGAAATACCAAGATTCCCCCTTCAAATAGGACCTTTTCACCCACAAATACCTCTTTTATCCCCAAAAGAGGACAGTTTCTTCCTGACATGCCAGATTACTCCCAAATATATCACATCTGCTCCAAGAAATACCAGCTTTCCCCGTTGAAATAGGAACTATTCTCCCACATATACCAGCCTTCTCCCCGCAAATTGACTTTTTCTTCCAGAAATGCCACATTTCTCCCGAATATATCACATCTTCTCCAAGAAATACCAGGATTCCCCCTTCAAATAGGACCTTTTCACCCACAAATACCTGTTTGATCCCCAAAAGAGGACAGTTTCTTCCTGAAATGCCACATTTCTCCCAAATAGATCACATCTTCTCCGAGAAATTCCAGGGTTCCCCCTTCAAATAGGACCTTTTCACCCACAAATACCTCTTTCATCCCCAAAAGAGGACAGTTTCTTCCAGAAAGGCCACATTTCTCCCAAATAGATCACATCTTCTCCAAGAAATAACAGGGTTCCCCCTTCAAATAGGACCTTTTCACCCACAAATACCTGTTTTATCCCCAAAAGAGGACAGTTTCTTCCAGAAAGGCCACATTTCTCCCAAATATAGAACATCTTCTCCAAGAAATACCAGCTTTCCCCCTTCAAATAGGACCTTTTCACCCACCAATACCTCTTTTATCCCCAAAATTGAACAGTTTCTTCCGGAAATGCCACATTTCTCCCAAATAGATCACATCTTCTCCAAGAAATACCAGGGTTCCCCCTTCAAATAGGACCTTTTCACCCACAAATACCTCTTTTATGCCCAAAAGAGGACAGTTTCTTCCAGACATGCCACATTTCTCCCAAATAGATCACATCTTCTCCAAGAAATACCAGCTTTCCCCCTTCAAATAGGACCTTTTCACCCACAAATACCTCTTTTATCCCCAAAAGAGGACAGTTTCTTCCAGAAATGCCACATTTCTCCCAAATAGATCACAGCTTCTCCAGGAAATACCAGGGTTCCCCCTTCAAATAGAACCTTTTCACCCACAAATACCTGTTTTATCCCCAAAATAGGACATTTTCTGCCGGAAACGCCACATTTCTTCCAAATATATCACATCTTCTCCAAGAAATACCAGGTTTCCCCCTGGATATAGGACCTTTTCTCCCACTAATACCAGCCTTCTCCACAAAATAGGACAGTTTCTTCCAGAAATGCCACATTTCTCACAAATATACCACATCTTCTCCAAGGAATTCCTGGTTTACTCCTGAAATAGGACCTTTTCACCCACAAATACCTCTTTTATCTCCAAAAGAGGACAGTTTCTTCCAGAAATGCCACATTTCTCCGAAATAGATCACATCTTCTCCAAGAAATAACAGGATTCCTCCAGAAATAGGAACTTTTCTCCCACAAATACCTGTTTTATCCCCAAAATACGACAGTTTCTTCCAGAAATGCCACATTTCTCCTAAATACATCACATCTTCTCCAAGAAATACCAGGATTCCCCCTACAAATAGGACCTTTTCACCCACTAATACAACTTTTATCCCCGAAATAGAACAATTTCTTCCAGAAATGCCACATTTCTCCCAAATAGATCACATCTTCTCCAAGAAATACCAGCTTTCCCCCTTCAAATAGGACCTTTACACCCACAAATACCTGTTTTATCCCCAAAAGAGGACAGTTTCTTCCAGAAATGCCACATTTCTCCCAAATAGATCACATCTTCTCCAAGAAATACCATGTTTCCCCCTCGAAATAGGACCTTTTCACCCACAAATACCTCTTTTATCTCCAAAATAGGACAGTTTCTTAAAGAAAGGCCACATTTCTCCCAAATAGATCACATCTTCTCCAAGAAATACCACGTATCCCCCTTCAAATAGGACCTTTTCACACACAAATACCTCTTTTCTCCCCCCAGATACGGCATTTTCTTCCAGAAATGCCAGATTTCTCCCAAATATATCACATCTTCTCCAAGAAATACCAGGTTTCCCCCTTCAAATAGGGCCTTTTCACCCACAAATACCTCTTTTATCCCCGAAATAGAACAGTTTCTTCCAGAAATGCCACATTTCTCCCAAATAGATCACATCTTCTCCAAGAAATACCAGGCTTCCCCCTTGAAATAGGACCTTTTCACCCACAAATACCTCTTTTATCCCCAAAAGAGGACAGTTTCTTCCAGACATGCCAGATTTCTCCCAAATATAGAACATCTTCTCCAAGAAATACCAGGGTTCCCCCTTCAAATAGGACCTTTTCACCCACAAATACCTGTTTTATCCCCAAAATACGACATTTTCCTCCAGAAATGCCACATTTCTCCCAAGTATATCACATCTTCTCCAAGAAATACCAGGTTTCCCCCTTCAAATAGGACCTTTTCACCCACAAATACCTCTTTTTTCCCTCAAATAGGACAGTTTCTTCCAGAAATGCCACATTTCTCCCAAATACATCACATCTTCTCCAAGAAATACCACGTTTCCCCCTTCAAATAGGACCTTTTCACCCACAAGTACCTCTTTTATCCCCAAAAGAGAACAGTTTCTTCCAGACATGCCAGATTTGTCCCAAATTCACCACATCTTCTCCAAGAAATGCCGGGATTCCTCCTGATATAGGAACTTTTCTCCCACAAATACCTGCCTTCTCCCCCCAAATTGGACAGTTTCTTCCAGAAATGCCACATTTCTCCCAAATATATCACATCTTCTCCAAGAAATACCAGGGTTCCCCCTACAAATAGGACCTTTTCACCCACAAATACCTCTTTTATCCCCAAAAGAGGACAGTTTCTTCCAGAAATGCCACATTTCTCCCAAATAGATCACATCTTCTCCAAGAAATAACAGGGTTCCCCCTTCAAATAGGAACTTATCACCCACAAATACCTCTTTTCTCCCCCCAAAAGAGGGCATTTTCCTCCAGAAATGCCACATTTCTCCCAAATATATCACATCTTCTCCAAGAAATACCAGGTTTCCCCCTTCAAATAGGAACTTTTCACCCACAAATACCTCTTTTATCCCCAAAAGAGGACAGTTTCTTCAAGAAATGCCACATTTCTACCAAATAGATCACATCTTCTCCTAGAAATACCTGGTTTCCCCGATGAAATAAGAACTTTTCTCCCACAAATACCAGCCTTCTCCCCGCAAATTGGACTTTTTCTTCCAGAAATGCCACATTTCTCCCAAATATATCACATCTTCTCCAAGAAATACCAGGGTTTCCCCTTCAAATAGGACCTTTTCACCCACAAATACCTGTTTTATCCCCAAAAGAGCACAGTTTCTTCCAGAAATGCCACATTTCTCCCAAATATATCACATCTTCTCCAAGAAATACCAGTATTACTCCTGAAAATAGGACATTTTCACCCACAAATACCTCTTTTTTACCCAAAATAGGACAGTTTCTTCCAGACATGCCACATTTCTCCCAAATATATCACATCTTCTCCAAGAAATACCAGGTTCCCCCTTCAAATAGGACCTTTACAAACACAAATACCTCTTTTATCCCCAAAATACGACAGTTTCTTCCAGAAATGCCACTTTTCTCCCAAATATATCACATCTTCTCCAAGAAATACCAGGTTTCCCCTTGAAATAGGACCTTTTCACCCACAAATACCTCTTTTATCCCCAAAAGAGGACAGTTTCTTCCAGAAATGCCACATTTCTCCCAAATAGATCACATCTTCTCCGAGAAATACCAGCTTTCCCCCTTCAAATAGGACCTTTTCACCCACTAATACCTCTTTTATCCCAAAAGAGGACAGTTTCTTACAGACATGCCACATATCTCCCATATATATCACATTTTCTCCAAGAAATACCAGGTTTCCCCCTTCAAATAGGACATTTTCACCCACAAATACCTCTTTTATCCCCAAAAGAGGACAGTTTCTTCCAGAAATGCCAAATTTCTCCCAAATATATCACATCTTCTCCAAGAAATACCAGGGTTCCCCCTTCAAATAGGACCTTTTCACCCACAAATACCTCTTTTATCCCCAAAAGAGGGCAGTTTCTTCCAGACATGCCACATTTCTCCCAAATATATCACATCTTCTCCAAGAAATACCACGTTTCCACCTTCAAATAGGACCTTTTCACCCACAAATACCTGTTTTATCCCCAAAATAGGACAGTTTCTTTCAGAAATGCCACATTTCTCCCAAATAGATCACATCTTCTCCAAGAAATACCAGGTTTCCCCCTTCAAATACGACCTTTTCACCCACAAATACCTCTTTTATCCCCAAAATAGGACAGTTTCTTCCAGAAAGGCCACATTTCTCCCAAATATATCACATCTTCTCCAAGAAATACCAGCTTTCCCCCTTCAAATAGGACCTTTTCACCCACAAATACCTCTTTTATCCCCAAAATAGGAGAGTTTCTTCCAGAAATGCCACATTTCTCCCAAATAGATCACATCTTCTCCAAGAAATACCTGGTGTCCCCCTCGAATTAGGACCTTTTCACCCACAAATACCTCATTTATCTCCAAAAGAGGACAGTTTCTTCCAGAAATGCCACATTTCTCCCAAATAGATCACATCTTCTCCAAGAAATACCAGGGTTCCCCCTTCAAATAGGACCTATACACCCACAAATACCTGTTTGATCCCCAAAAGAGGACAGTTTCTTCCAGAAATGCCACATTTCTCCCAAATAGATCACATCTTCTCCAAGAAATACCTGGAGTCCCCCTCGAATTAGGACCTTTTCACCCACAAATACCTCTTTTATCTCCAAAAGAGGACAGTTTCTTACAGAAAGGCCACATTTCTCCCAAATAGATCACATCTTCTCCAAGAAATACCAGGGTTCCCCCTTCAAATAGGACCTATACACCCACAAATACCTGTTTGATCCCCAAAAGAGGACAGTTTCTTCCAGAAATGCCACATTTCTCCCAAATAGATCACATCTTCTCCAAGAAATACCTGGAGTCCCCCTCGAATTAGGACCTTTTCACCCACAAATACCTCTTTTATCTCCAAAAGAGGACAGTTTCTTCCAGAAATGCCACATTTCTCCCAAATAGATCACATCTTCTCCAAGAAATACCAGGGTTCCCCCTTCAAATAGGACCTATACACCCACAAATACCTGTTTGATCCCCAAAAGAGGACAGTTTCTTCCAGAAATGCCACATTTCTCCCAAATAGATCACATCTTCTCCAAGAAATACCTGGAGTCCCCCTCGAATTAGGACCTTTTCACCCACAAATACCTCTTTTATCTCCAAAAGAGGACAGTTTCTTACAGAAAGGCCACATTTCTCCCAAATAGATCACATCTTCTCCAAGAAATACCAGGATTCCCCGTTGAAATAGGAACTTTTCTCCCACAAATACCAGCCTTCTCCCCGCAAATTGGACATTTTCTTCCAGAAAGGCCACATTTCTCCCAAATATATCACATCTTCTCCAAGAAATACCAGGTTTCCCCCCTTCAAATAGAACCTTTTCACTTACAAATACCTCTTTTATCCCCAAAATAGGACAGTTTCTTCCAGAAAGGCCACATTTCTCCCAAATATATCACATCTTCTCCAAGAAATACCAGGTTTCCCCCTTCAAATAGGACCTTTTCACCCACAAATACCTCTTTTATCCACAAAAGAGGACAGTTTCTTCCAGACATGGCACATTTCTCCCAAATAGATCACATCTTCTCCAAGAAAAACCAGGCTTCCCCCTTGAAATAGGAACTTTTCACCCACAAATACCTCTTTTATCCCCAAAAGAGGACAGTTTCTTCCAGACATGCCAGATTTCTCCCAAATATAGAACATCTTCTCCAAGAAATACCAGGGTTCCCCCTGGAAATAGGACCTTGTCACCCACAAATACCTCTTTTATCCCCAAAAGAGGACAGTTTCTTCCAGAAATGCCACATTTCTCCCAAATAGATCACATCTTCTCCAAGAAATACCACGTTTCCCCCTTCAAATAGGAACTTTACTCCCACAAATACCTGTTTTATCCCCAAAATACGACATTTTCCTCCAGAAATGCCACATTTCTCCCAAGTATATCACATCTTCTCCAAGAAATACCAGCTTTCCCCCTTCAAATAGGACCTTTTCACCCACAGATACCTCTTTTATCCCCAGAATAGGACAGTTTCTTCCAGAAATGCCACATTTCTCCCAAATACATCACATCTTCTCCAAGAAATACCAGGATTCCCCCTTCAAATAGGACCTTTTCACCCACAAATACCTCTTTTATCCCCAAAAGAGGACAGTTTCTTCCAGAAATGCCACATTTCTCCCAAATAGATCTCATCTTCTCCGAGAAATACCAGGGTTCCCCCTTCAAATAGGACCTTTTCACCCACAAATACCTCTTTTATCCCCAAATGAGGACAGTTTCTTCCAGAAAGGCCACATTTCTCCCAAATACATCACATCTTCTCCAAGAAATACCAGCTTTCCCCCTTCAAATAGAACCTTTTCACCCACAAATACCTCTTTTATCCCCAAAAGAGGACAGTTTCTTCCAGACATGCCACATTTCTCCCAAATAGATCACATCTTCTCCAAGAAATACCAGCTTTCCCCCATCAAAAAGGACCTTTTCACCCACAAATACCTCTTTTTTCCCTCAAATAGGACAGTTTCTTCCAGAAATGCCACATTTCTCCCAAATAGATCACATCTTCTCCAAGAAATACCAATGTTCCCCCTTCAAATAGGACCTTTTCACCCACAAATACCTGTTTTATCCCCAAAATAGGACAGCTTCTTCCTGACATGCCACATTTCTCCCAAATATATCACATCTTCTCCAAGAAATACCAGCTTTACCCCTTCAAATAGGACCTTTTCACCCACAAATACCTCTTTTATCCCCAAAAGAGGACAGTTTCTTCCAGAAATGCCACATTTCTCCCAAATATATCACATCTTCTCCAAGAAATACCAGGGTTCCCCCTTCAAATAGGACCTTTTCACCCACAAATACCTCTTTTATCCCCAAAATAGGAGAGTTTCTTCCAGAAATGCCACATTTCTCCCAAATAGATCACATCTTCTCCAAGAAATACCTGGAGTCCCCCTCGAATTAGGACCTTTTCACCCACAAATACCTCATTTATCTCCAAAAGAGGACAGTTTCTTACAGAAATGCCACATTTCTCCCAAATAGATCACATCTTCTCCAAGAAATACCAGGGTTCCCCCTTCAAATAGGACCTATACACCCACAAATACCTGTTTGATCCCCAAAAGAGGACAGTTTCTTCCAGAAATGCCACATTTCTCCCAAATAGATCACATCTTCTCCAAGAAATACCTGGAGTCCCCCTCGAATTAGGACCTTTTCACCCACAAATACCTCTTTTATCTCCAAAAGAGGACAGTTTCTTACAGAAAGGCCACATTTCTCCCAAATAGATCACATCTTCTCCAAGAAATACCAGGGTTCCCCCTTCAAATAGGACCTATACACCCACAAATACCTGTTTGATCCCCAAAAGAGGACAGTTTCTTCCAGAAATGCCACATTTCTCCCAAATAGATCACATCTTCTCCAAGAAATACCTGGAGTCCCCCTCGAATTAGGACCTTTTCACCCACAAATACCTCTTTTATCTCCAAAAGAGGACAGTTTCTTACAGAAAGGCCACATTTCTCCCAAATAGATCACATCTTCTCCAAGAAATACCAGGATTCCCCGTTGAAATAGGAACTTTTCTCCCACAAATACCAGCCTTCTCCCCGCAAATTGGACATTTTCTTCCAGAAAGGCCACATTTCTCCCAAATATATCACATCTTCTCCAAGAAATACCAGGTTTCCCCCCTTCAAATAGAACCTTTTCACTTACAAATACCTCTTTTATCCCCAAAATAGGACAGTTTCTTCCAGAAAGGCCACATTTCTCCCAAATATATCACATCTTCTCCAAGAAATACCAGGTTTCCCCCTTCAAATAGGACCTTTTCACCCACAAATACCTCTTTTATCCACAAAAGAGGACAGTTTCTTCCAGACATGGCACATTTCTCCCAAATAGATCACATCTTCTCCAAGAAAAACCAGGCTTCCCCCTTGAAATAGGAAATTTTCACCCACAAATACCTCTTTTATCCCCAAAAGAGGACAGTTTCTTCCAGACATGCCAGATTTCTCCCAAATATAGAACATCTTCTCCAAGAAATACCAGGGTTCCCCCTGGAAATAGGACCTTGTCACCCACAAATACCTCTTTTATCCCCAAAAGAGGACAGTTTCTTCCAGAAATGCCACATTTCTCCCAAATAGATCACATCTTCTCCAAGAAATACCACGTTTCCCCCTTCAAATAGGAACTTTACTCCCACAAATACCTGTTTTATCCCCAAAATACGACATTTTCCTCCAGAAATGCCACATTTCTCCCAAGTATATCACATCTTCTCCAAGAAATACCAGCTTTCCCCCTTCAAATAGGACCTTTTCACCCACAAATACCTCTTTTATCCCCAGAATAGGACAGTTTCTTCCAGAAATGCCACATTTCTCCCAAATACATCACATCTTCTCCAAGAAATACCAGGATTCCCCCTTCAAATAGGACCTTTTCACCCACAAATACCTCTTTTATCCCCAAAAGAGGACAGTTTCTTCCAGAAATGCCACATTTCTCCCAAATAGATCTCATCTTCTCCGAGAAATACCAGGGTTCCCCCTTCAAATAGGACCTTTTCACCCACAAATACCTCTTTTATCCCCAAATGAGGACAGTTTCTTCCAGAAAGGCCACATTTCTCCCAAATACATCACATCTTCTCCAAGAAATACCAGCTTTCCCCCTTCAAATAGAACCTTTTCACCCACAAATACCTCTTTTATCCCCAAAAGAGGACAGTTTCTTCCAGACATGCCACATTTCTCCCAAATAGATCACATCTTCTCCAAGAAATACCAGCTTTCCCCCATCAAAAAGGACCTTTTCACCCACAAATACCTCTTTTTTCCCTCAAATAGGACAGTTTCTTCCAGAAATGCCACATTTCTCCCAAATAGATCACATCTTCTCCAAGAAATACCAATGTTCCCCCTTCAAATAGGACCTTTTCACCCACAAATACCTGTTTTATCCCCAAAATAGGACAGCTTCTTCCTGACATGCCACATTTCTCCCAAATATATCACATCTTCTCCAAGAAATACCAGCTTTACCCCTTCAAATAGGACCTTTTCACCCACAAATACCTCTTTTATCCCCAAAAGAGGACAGTTTCTTCCAGAAATGCCACATTTCTCCCAAATATATCACATCTTCTCCAAGAAATACCAGGGTTCCCCCTTCAAATAGGACCTTTTCACCCACAAATACCTCTTTTATCCCCAAAATAGGAGAGTTTCTTCCAGAAATGCCACATTTCTCCCAAATAGATCACATCTTCTCCAAGAAATACCTGGAGTCCCCCTCGAATTAGGACCTTTTCACCCACAAATACCTCATTTATCTCCAAAAGAGGACAGTTTCTTACAGAAATGCCACATTTCTCCCAAATAGATCACATCTTCTCCAAGAAATACCAGGGTTCCCCCTTCAAATAGGACCTATACACCCACAAATACCTGTTTGATCCCCAAAAGAGGACAGTTTCTTCCAGAAATGCCACATTTCTCCCAAATAGATCACATCTTCTCCAAGAAATACCTGGAGTCCCCCTCGAATTAGGACCTTTTCACCCACAAATACCTCTTTTATCTCCAAAAGAGGACAGTTTCTTACAGAAAGGCCACATTTCTCCCAAATAGATCACATCTTCTCCAAGAAATACCAGGGTTCCCCCTTCAAATAGGACCTATACACCCACAAATACCTGTTTGATCCCCAAAAGAGGACAGTTTCTTCCAGAAATGCCACATTTCTCCCAAATAGATCACATCTTCTCCAAGAAATACCTGGAGTCCCCCTCGAATTAGGACCTTTTCACCCACAAATACCTCTTTTATCTCCAAAAGAGGACAGTTTCTTCCAGAAATGCCACATTTCTCCCAAATAGATCACATCTTCTCCTAGAAATACCAGGGTTCCCCCTTCAAATAGGACCTATACACCCACAAATACCTGTTTGATCCCCAAAAGAGGACAGTTTCTTCCAGAAATGCCACATTTCTCCCAAATAGATCACATCTTCTCCAAGAAATACCTGGAGTCCCCCTCGAATTAGGACCTTTTCACCCACAAATACCTCTTTTATCTCCAAAAGAGGACAGTTTCTTACAGAAAGGCCACATTTCTCCCAAATAGATCACATCTTCTCCAAGAAATACCAGGATTCCCCGTTGAAATAGGAACTTTTCTCCCACAAATACCAGCCTTCTCCCCGCAAATTGGACATTTTCTTCCAGAAAGGCCACATTTCTCCCAAATAAATCACATCTTCTCCAAGAAATACCAGGTTTCCCCCCTTCAAATAGAACCTTTTCACTTACAAATACCTCTTTTATCCCCAAAATAGGACATTTTCTTCCAGAAATGCCACATTTCTCCCAAATATATCACATCTTCTCCAAGAAATACCAGGTTTCCCCCTTCAAATAGGACCTTTTCACCCACAAATACCTCTTTTATCCACAAAAGAGGACAGTTTCTTCCAGACATGGCACATTTCTCCCAAATAGATCACATCTTCTCCAAGAAAAACCAGGCTTCCCCCTTGAAATAGGAACTTTTCACCCACAAATACCTGTTCTATCCCCAAAAGAGGACAGTTTCTTCCAGACATGCCAGATTTCTCCCAAATATAGAACATCTTCTCCAAGAAATACCAGGGTTCCCCCTTCAAATAGGACCTTGTCACCCACAAATACCTCTTTTATCCCCAAAAGAGGACAGTTTCTTCCAGAAATGCCACATTTCTCCCAAATAGATCACATCTTCTCCAAGAAATACCACGTTTCCCCCTTCAAATAGGAACTTTACTCCCACAAATATCTGTTTTATCCCCAAAATACGACATTTTCCTCCAGAAATGCCACATTTCTCCCAAGTATATCACATCTTCTCCAAGAAATACCAGCTTTCCCCCTTCAAATAGGACCTTTTCACCCACAAATACCTCTTTTATCCCCAGAATAGGACAGTTTCTTCCAGAAATGCCACATTTCTCCCAAATACATCACATCTTCTCCAAGAAATACCAGGATTCCCCCTTCAAATAGGACCTTTTCACCCACAAATACCTCTTTTATCCCCAAAAGAGGACAGTTTCTTCCAGAAATGCCACATTTCTCCCAAATAGATCTCATCTTCTCCAAGAAATACCAGGGTTCCCCCTTCAAATAGGACCTTTTCACCCACAAATACCTCTTTTATCCCCAAATGAGGACAGTTTCTTCCAGAAAGGCCACATTTCTCCCAAATACATCACATCTTCTCCAAGAAATACCAGCTTTCCCCCTTCAAATAGAACCTTTTCCCCCACAAATACCTCTTTTATCCGCAAAAGAGGACAGTTTCTTCCAGACATGCCACATTTCTCCCAAATAGATCACATCTTCTCCAAGAAATACCAGCTTTCCCCCATCAAACAGGACCTTTTCACCCACAAATACCTCTTTTTTCCCCAAAAGAGGACAGTTCCTTCCAGACATGCCACATTTCTCCCAAATAGATCACATCTTCTCCAAGAAATACCAGGGTTCCCCCTTCAAATAGGACCTTTTCACCCACAAATACCTCTTTTATCCCCAAAATAGGACAGCTTCTTCCTGACATGCCACATTTCTCCCAAATATATCACATCTTCTCCAAGAAATACCAGCTTTACCCCTTCAAATAGGACCTTTTCACCCACAAATACCTCTTTTATCCCCAAAAGAGGACAGTTTCTTCCAGAAATGCCACATTTCTCCCAAATATATCACATCTTCTCCAAGAAATACCAGCTTTACCCCTTCAAATAGGACCTTTTCACCCACAAATACCTCTTTTATCCCCAAAATAGAACAGTTTCTTCCAGAAAGGCCATATTTCTCCCAAATATATCACATCTTCTCCAAGAAATACCAGCTTTCCCCCTTCAAATAGGACCTTTTCACCCACAAATACCTGTTTTATCCCCAAAATAGGACAGTTTCTTCCAGAAATGCCACATTTCTCCCAAATAGATCACATCTTCTCCAATAAATACCAGGAGTCCCCCTCGAAATAGGACCTTTTAACCCACAAATACCTCTTTTATCCCAAAAAGAGGACAGTTTCTTCCAGAAATGCCACATTTCTCCCAAATATATCACATCTTCTCCAAGAAATACCAGCTTTCCCCGTTCAAGTAGGAACTTTTCACCCACAAATACCTCTTTTATCCCCAAAAGAGGACAGTTTCTTCCTGACATGCCACATTTCTCCCAAATAGATCACATCTTCTCCAAGAAATACCACGTTTCCCCCTTCAAATAGGACCTTTTCACCCACAAGTACCTCTTTTATCCCCAAAATAGGACAGTTTCTTCCAGACATGCCAGATTTGTCCCAAATTCACCACATCTTCTCCAAGAAATACCGGGATTCCTCCTGATATAGGAACTTTTCTCCCACAAATACCTGCCTTCTTCCCCCAAATTGGACTTTTTCTTCCAGAAATGCCACATTTCTCCCAAATATATCACATCTTCTCCAAGAAATACCAGGGTTCCCCCTACAAATAGGACCTTTTCACCCACAAATACCTCTTTTATCCCCAAAAGAGGACAGTTTCTTCCAGAAATGCCACATTTCTCCCAAATATATCACATCTTCTCCAAGAAATACCAGGTTTCCCCCTTCAAATAGGAACTTTTCACCCACAAATACCTCTTTTCTCCCCCCAAAAGAGGGCATTTTCCTCCAGAAATGCCACATTTCTCCCAAATAGATCACATCTTCTCCAAGAAATACCAGGATTCCCCCTTCAAATAGGACCTTTTCACCCACAAATACCTCTTTTATCCCCAAAAGAGGACAGTTTCTTCCTCACATGCCACATTTCTCCCAAATAGATCACATCTTCTCCTAGAAATACCAGGTTTCCCCGATGAAATAGGAACTTTTCTCCCACAAATACCAGCCTTCTCCCCGCAAATTGGACTTTTTCTTCCAGAAATGCCACATTTCTCCCAAATAGATCACATCTTCTCCAAGAAATACCAGGGTTCCCCCTTCAAATAGGACCTTTTCTCCCACAAATACCTGTTTTATCCCCAAAAGAGCACAGTTTCTTCCAGAAATGCCACATTTCTCCCAAATATATCACATCTTCTCCAAGAAATACCAGTATTACCCCTGGAAATAGGACCTTTTCACCCACAAATACCTCTTTTTTCCCAAAAAGAGGACAGTTTCTTCCAGACATGCCACATTTCTCCCAAATATATCACATCTTCTCCAAGAAATACCAGGATTCCTCCTGAAATAGGAACTTTTCACCCACAAATACCTGTTTTATCCCCAAAATACGACAGGTTCTTCCAGAAAGGCCACATTTCTCCCAAATAAATCACATCTTCTCCAAGAAATACCAGGTTTCCCCCCTTCAAATAGAACCTTTTCACTTACAAATACCTCTTTTATCCCCAAAATAGGACAGTTTCTTCCAGAAAGGCCACATTTCTCCCAAATATATCACATCTTCTCCAAGAAATACCAGGTTTCCCCCTTCAAATAGGGCCTTTTCACCCACAAATACCTCTTTTATCCCCGAAATAGAACAGTTTCTTCCAGAAATGCCACATTTCTCCCAAATAGATCACATCTTCTCCAAGAAATACCAGGCTTCCCCCTCGAAATAGGACCTTTTCACCCACAAATACCTCTTTTATCCCCAAAAGAGGACAGTTTCTTTCAGACATGCCAGATTTCTCCCAAATATAGAACATCTTCTCCAAGAAATACCAGGGTTCCCCCTTCAAATAGGACCTTTTCACCCACAAATACCTCTTTTATCCCCAAAAGAGGACAGTTTCTTCCAGAAATGTAACATTTCTCCCAAATAGATCACATCTTCTCCAAGAAATACCACGTTTCCCCCTTCAAATAGGAACTTTACTCCCACAAATACCTGTTTTATCCCCAAAATACGACATTTTCCTCCAGAAATGCCACATTTCTCCCAAGTATATCACATCTTCTCCAAGAAATACCAGGTTTCCCCCTTCAAATAGGACCTTTTCACCCACAAATACCTCTTTTTTCCCTCAAATAGGACAGTTTCTTCCAGAAATGCCACATTTCTCCCAAATACATCACATCTTCTCCAAGAAATACCACGTTTCCCCCTTCAAATAGGACCTTTTCACCCACAAGTCCCTCTTTTATCCCCAAAATAGGACAGTTTCTTCCAGACATGCCAGATTTGTCCCAAATTCACCACATCTTCTCCAAGAAATGCCGGGATTCCTCCTGATATAGGAACTTTTCTCCCACAAATACCTGCCTTCTCCCCCCAAATTGGACAGTTTCTTCCAGAAATGCCACATTTCTCCCAAATATATCACATCATCTCCAAGAAATACCAGGGTTCTCCCTACAAATAGGATCTTTTCACCCACAGATACCTCTTTTATCCCCAAAAGAGGACAGTTTCTTCCAGAAAAGCCACATTTCTCCCAAATAGATCACATCTTCTCCAAGAAATACCAGGTTTCCCCCTTCAAATAGGAACTTTTCACCCACAAATACCTCTATTCTCCCCCCAAAAGAGGGCATTTTCCTCCAGAAATGCCACATTTCTCCCAAATAGATCACATCTTCTCCAAGAAATACCAGGTTTCCCCCTTCAAATAGGACCTTTTCACCCACAAATACCTCTTTTATCCCCAAAATAGGACAGTTTCTTCAAGAAATGCCACATTTCTACCAAATAGATCACATCTTCTCCTAGAAATACCTGGTTTCCCCGATGAAATAAGAACTTTTCTCCCACAAATACCAGCCTTCTCCCCGCAAATTGGACTTTTTCTTCCAGAAATGCCACATTTCTCCCAAATATAGCACATCTTCTCCAAGAAATACCAGGGTTTCCCCTTCAAATAGGACCTTTTCTCCCACAAATACCTGATTATCCCCAAAAGAGCACAGTTTCTTCCAGAAATGCCACATTTCTCCCAAATATATCACATCTTCTCCAAGAAATACCAGGATTACTCCTGAAAATAGGACATTTTCACCCACAAATACCTCTTTTTTACCCAAAATAGGACAGTTTCTTCCAGACATGCCAGATTTCTCCCAAATATATCACATCTTCTCCAAGAAATACCAGGTTCCCCCTTCAAATAGGACCTTTACACCCACAAATACCTCTTTTATCCCCAAAAGAGGACAGTTTCTTCCAGAAATGCCACATTTCTCCCAAATATATCACATCTTCTCCAAGAAATACCAGGTTTCCCCTTGAAATAGGACCTTTTCACCCACAAATACCTCTTTTATCCCCAAAAGAGGACAGTTTCTTCCAGAAATGCCACATTTCTCCCAAATAGATCACATCTTCTCCGAGAAATACCAGCTTTCCCCCTTCAAATAGGACCTTTTCAAACACAAATACCTCTTTTATCCCCAAAAGAGGACAGTTTCTTCCTGACATGCCACATTTCTCCCAAATAGATCACATCTTCTCCAAGTAATACCAGCTTTCCCCCTTCAAATAGGACCTTTTCAAACACAAATACCTCTTTTATCCCCAAAAGAGGACAGTTTCTTCCTGACATGCCACATTTCTCCCAAATAGATCACATCTTCTCCAAGAAATACCAGCTTTCCCCCTTCAAATAGGAACTTTTCACCCACAAATACCTCTTTTATCCCAAAAAGAGGACAGTTTCTTCCAGAAATGCCACATTTCTCCCAAATATATCACATCTTCTCCATGAAATACCAGCTTTCCCCGTTCAAATAGGACCTTTTCACCCACAAATACCTCTTTTATCCCCAAAATAGGACAGTTTCTTCCAGACATGCCACATTTCTCCCAAAAAACATCACATCTTCTCCATGAAATACCAGGATTCCCCCTTCAAATAGGACATTTTCACCCACAAATAGCTCTTTTATCCCCAAAATAGGACAGTTTCTTCCAGAAAGGCCACATTTCTCCCAAATATATCACATCTTCTCCAAGAAATACCAGGTTTCGCCCTTCAAATAGGACCTTTTCACCCACAAATACCTCCTTTATCCCCGAAATAGAACAGTTTCTTCCAGAAATGCCACATTTCTCCCAAATATATCACATCTTCTCCAAGAAATACCAGGTTTCCCCCTTCAAATAGGACCTTTTCACCCACAAATACCTCTTTTTTTCCAAAATAGGAAATTTTCTTACAGAAATGCCCGATTTCTCCCAAATACATCACATCTTCTCCAAGAAATACCACGTTTCCCCCTTCAAATAGGACCTTTTCACCCACAAATACCTCTTTGATCCCCAAAAGAGGACAGTTTCTTCCAGACATGCCACATTTCTCCCAAATAGATCACATCTTCTGCAAGAAATACCACGTTTCCCCCTTCAAATAGGACCTTTTCACCCACAAATACCTCTTTTATCCCCAGAATAGGACAGTTTCTTCCAGAAATGCCACATTTCTCCCAAATATATCACATCTTCTCCAAGAAACACCACGTTTCCTCCTTGAAATAGGACCTTTTCACCCACAAATGCCTCTTTTATCCCCAAAATAGGACATTTTCTTCCAGAAATGCCCGATTTCTCCCAAATATATCACATCTTCTCCTAGAAATACCAGGAGTCCCCCTGGAAATAGGACCTTTTCACCCACAAATACCTCTTTTTTTCCCAAAATAGGACAGTTTCTTCAAGAAATGCCACATTTCTCCCAAATATATCACATCTTCTCCAAGAAATACCAGGATTCCCCATTCAAATAGGACCTTTTCACCACAAATACCTCTTTTATCCCCAAAATAGGACAGTTTCTTCCAGAAAGGCCAGATTTCTCCCAAATACATCACATCTTCTCCATGAAATACCAGGTTTCCCCCTTCAAATAGGACCTTTTCACCCACAAATACCTCTTTTATCCCCAAAATAGGACAGTTTCTTCCAGACATGCCACATTTCTCCCAAATATATCACATCTTCTCCAAGAAATACCACGTTTCCCCCATCTAATAGGACCTTTTCACCCACAAATGCCTCTTTTATCCCCAAAATAGGACAGTTTCTTCCAGAAAGGCCACATTTCTCCCAAATATATCACATCTTCTCCAAGAAATACCAGCTTTCCCCCTTCAAATAGGACCTTTTCACCCACAAATACCTCTTTTATCCCCAAAAGAGGACAGTTTCTTCCAGAAATGCCACATTTCTCCCAAATAGATCACATCTTCTCCAAGAAATACCAGCTTTCCCCCTTCAAATAGAACCTTTTCACCCACAAATACCTGTTTTATCCCCAAAAGAGGACAGTTTCTTCCTGACATGCCAGTTTTCTCCCAAATAGATCACATCTTCTCCAAGAAATACCAGGATTACCCCTGGAAATAGGAACTTTTCACCCACAAATACCTCTTTTATCCCCAAAATAGGATAGTTTCTGCAAGAAAGGCCACATTTCTCCCAAATATATCACATCTTCTCCAAGAAATACCAGGATTCCCCCTTCAAATAGGACCTTTTCACCCACAAATACCTCTTTTATCCCCAAAATAGGACAGTTTCTTCCAGACATGCCACATTTCTACCAAATAGATCACATCTTCTCCATGAAATACCAGCTTTCCCCCTTCAAATAGGACCTTTTCACCCACAAATACCTTTTTCATCCCCAAAATAGGACATTTTCTTCCAGACATGACACATTTCTCCCAAATATATCACATCTTCTACAAGAAATACCAGCTTTCCCCCTTCAAATAGGACCTTTTCACCCACAAACACCTGTTTTATCCCCAAAAGAGGACAGTTTCTTCCAGAAAGGCCACATTTCTCCCAAATATATCACATCTTCTCCAAGAAATACCACGTATCCCCCTTCAAATAGGACCTTTTCACCCACAAATACCTCTTTTATCCCCAAAAGAGGACACTTACTACGAGAAATGCCTCATTTCTCCCAAATAGATCACATCTTCTCCAAGAAATACCAGCTTTCCCCCTTCAAATAGGACCTTTTCACCCACAAATACCTCTTTTATCCCCAGAAGAGGACAGTTTCTTCCAGAAATGCCACATTTCTCCCAAATATATCACATCTTCTCCAAGAAATACCACGTTTCCCCCTTCAAATAGGAACTTTTCACCCACAAATACCTCCTTTATCCCCAAAAGAGGACAGTTTCTTCCAGAAATGCCAGATTTCTCCCAAATAGATCACATCTTCTCCATGAAATACCAGGATTCCCCCTTCAAATAGGACCTTTTCACCCACAAATACCTATTTTTTTCCCAAAATAGGACAGTTTCATCCAGACATGCCACATTTCTCCCAAATATATCACATCTTCTCCAAGAAATACCACGTTTCCCCCTTCAAATAGGACCTGTTCACCCACAAATACCTCTTTGATCCCCAAAAGAGGACAGTTTCTTCAAGAAAGGCCACATTTCTCCCAAATAGATCACATCTTCGCCAAGAAATACCACCTTTCCCCCTTCAAATAGGACCTTTTCACCCACAAATACCTCTTTTATCCCCAGAATAGGACAGTTTCTTCCAGAAATGCCACATTTCTCCCAAATATATCACATCTTCTCCAAGAAATACCAGCTTTCCCCCTTCAAATAGGACCTTTTCACCCACAAATACCTCTTTTATCCCCAAAATAGGACATTTTCTTCCTGACATGCCCGATTTCTCCCAAATATATCACATCTTCTCCTAGAAATACCAGGAGTCCCCCTGGAAATAGGACCTTTTCACCCACAAATACCTCTTTTATCCCCAAAAGAGGACAGTTTCTTCCAGAAATGCCACATTTCTCCCAAATATATCACATCTTCTCCAAGAAATACCAGGATTCCCCCTTCAAATAGGACCTTTTCACCCACAAATACCTCTTTTATCCCCAAAAGAGGACAGTTTCTTCCAGAAAGGCCACATTTCTCCCAAATAGATCACATCTTCTCCATGAAATAACAGGTTTCCCCCTTCAAATAGAACCTTTTCACCCACAAATACCTCTTTTATCCCCAAAAGAGGACAGTTTCTTCCGGAAATGCCACATTTCTCCCAAATATATCACATCTTCTCCAAGAAATAGCAGCTTTCCCTCTTCAAATAGGACATTTTCACCCACAAATACCTCTTTTATGCCCAAAAGAGGACAGTTTCTTCCAGAAATGCCACATTTCTCCCAAATAGATCACATCTTCTCCAAGAAATACCACGTTTCCCCCTTCTAATAGGACCTTTTCACCCACAAATACCACTTTTATCCCCAAAAGAGGACAGTTTCTTCCAGAAATGCCCAATTTCTCCCAAATATATCACATCTTCTCCAAGAAATACCAGCTTTCCCCCTCGAAATAGGACCTTTTCACCGACAAATACCTCCTTTTTTTCCCAAAATAGGACAGTTTCTTCCTGACATGCCACATTTCTCCCAAATATATCACATCTTCTCCAAGAAATACCACGTTTCCCCCTACAAATAGAACCTTTTCACCCACAAATACCTCTTTTATCCCCAAAAGAGGACAGTTTCTTCCTGACATGCCACATTTCTCCCAAATAGATCACATCTTCTCCAAGAAATACCAGGATTCCCCCTTCAAATAGGACCTTTTCACCCACAAATACCTCTTTTTTCCCCAAAATAGGATAGTTTCTGCAAGAAAGGCCACATTTCTCCCAAATATATCACATCTTCTCCAAGAAATACCAGGATTCCCCCTTCAAATACGACCTTTTCAAACACAAATACCTCTTTTATCCCCAAAATAGGACAGTTTCTTCCAGACATGCCACATTTCTCCCAAATAGATCACATCTTCTCCAAGAAATACCACGTTTCCCCCTTCAAATAGGACCTTTTCACCCACAAATACCTCTTTCATCCCCAAAATAGGACAGTTTCTTCCAGAAATGCCACATTTCTCCCAAATATATCACATCTTCTCCAAGAAATACCACGTTTCCCCCTTCAAATAGGACCTTTTCACCCACAAACACCTGTTTTATCCCCAAAAGAGGACAGTTTCTTCCGGAAATGCCACATTTCTCCCAAATATATCACATCTTCTCCAAGAAATACCAGGATTCCCCCTTCAAATAGGACCTTTTCACCCACAAATACCTCTTTTATCCCTAAAATAGGACACTTACTACGAGAAATGCCTCATTTCTCCCAAATAGATCACATCTTCTCCAAGAAATACCATCTTTCCACCTTCAAATAGGACCTTTTCACCCACAAATACCTCTTTTATTCCCAAAATAGGACATTTTCTTCCAGAAATGCCCGATTTCTCCCAAATATATCACATCTTCTCCAAGAAATACCAGCTTTCCCCCATCAAATAGGACCTTTTCACCCACAAATACCTCTTTTTTTCCCAAAACAGGACAGTTTCTTCATGACATGCCACATTTCTCCCAAATAGATCACATCTTCTCCAAGAAATACCAGGATTCCCCCTTCAAATAGGACCTTTTCACCCACAAATACCTCTTTTATCCCCAAAAGAGGACAGTTTCTTCCTGAAATGCCACGTTTCTCCCAAATATATCACATCTTCTCCAAGAAATACCAGGGTTCCCCCTTCAAATAGGACCTTGTCACCCACAAATACCTCTTTGATCCCCAAAAGAGGACAGTTTCTTCCAGAAATGCCACATTTCTCCCAAATATATCACATCTTCTCCAAGAAATACCAGGATTCCCCCTTCAAATAGGACCTTTTCACCCACAAATACCTCTTTTATCCCCAAAATAGGACAGTTTCTTCCAGAAATGCCCGATTTCTCCCAAATAGATCACATCTTCTCCTAGAAATACCAGGTTACCCCCTGGAAATAGGACCTTTTCACCCACAGATACCTCTTTTTTTCCCAAAATAGGACAGTTTCTTCCAGAAATGCCACATTTCTCCCAAATAGATCACATCTTCTCCAAGAAATACCAGGATTCCCACTTCAAATACGACCTTTTCAAACACAAATACCTCTTTTATCCCCAAAAGAGGACAGTTTCTTCCAGAAATGCCACATTTCTCCCAAATAGATCACATCTTCTCCAAGAAATACCAGCCTTCCCCCTTCAAATAGGACCTTTTCAAACACAAATACCTCTTTTATCCCCAAAAGAGGACAGTTTCTTCAAGAAAGGCCACATTTCTCCCAAATATATCACATCTTCTCCAAGAAATACCAGGGTTCCCCCTTCAAATAGGACCTTTTCACCCACAAATACCTCTTTTATCCCCAAAAGAGGACAGTTTCTTCCAGAAATGCCACATTTCTCCCAAATATATCACATCTTCTCCAAGAAATACCAGGTTTCGCCCTTCAAATAGGACCTTTTCACCCACAAATAACTCCTTTATCCCCGAAATAGAACAGTTTCTTCCAGAAATGCCACATTTCTCCCAAATATATCACATCTTCTCCATGAAATACCACGTTTCCCCCTTCAAATAGGACCTTTTCACCCACAAATACCTCTTTTTTTCCCAAAATAGGAAATTTTCTTACAGAAATGCCCGATTTCTCCCAAATATATCACATCTTCTCCAAGAAATACCAGCTTTCCCCCTTGAAATAGGACCTTTTCACGCACAAAAACCTGTTTGATCCCCAAAATAGGAAATTTTCTTCAAGAAATGCCACATTTCTCCCAAATATATCACATTTTCTCCAAGAAATACCAGATTTCCTCCTTCAAATAGGACCTTTTCACCCACAAATACCTCTTTTATCCCCAAAATAGGACAGTTTCTTCCAGAAATGCCAGATTTCTCCCAAATATATCACATCTTCTCCAAGAAATACCAGCTTTCCCCCTTCAAATAGGACCTTTACACCCACAAATACCTCTTTTATCCCCAATAGAGGACATTTTCTGAAAGACAGGCCAGATTTCTCCCAAACATATCACATCTCCAAGAAATACCAGGATTCCTCCTGAAATAGGACCTTTTCTCCCACAAATACCAGCCTTCTCCCCCGAAAATAGGACATCTTATACTATAAATGCCACATTTCCCCCACATATATCACAGCTTCACCAAGAAATACCAGCTTTCCCCCTTGAAATATGACCTTTTCACCCACAAATACCTGTTTGATCCCCAAAATAGGACAGTTTCTTCCAGAAATGCCACAGTTCTCCCAAATATATCACATCTTCTCCAAGAAATACCAGCTTTCCCCCTTCAAATAGGACTTTTCTCCCACAAATACCTCTTTTATCCCCAAAAGAGGACAGTTTCATCCAGAAATGCCACATTTCTCCCAAATATATCACATCTTCTCCAAGAAATACCAGGGTTCCCCCTTCAAATAGGACCTTATCACCCACAAATACCTCTTTTATCCCCAAAATAGAACATTTTCTTCCAGAAATGCCACATTTCTCCCAAATAGATCACATCTTCTCCAAGAAATACCAGGATTCCCCCTTCAAATAGGACCTTTTCACCCACAAATACCAGCCTTCTGCCCCCAGATTGGACATTTTCTTCCAGAAATGCCCGATTTCTCCCAAATAGATCACATCTTCTCCAAGAAATACCAGGTTTCCGCCTTCAAATAGGACCTTTTCTCCCACAAATACCCCTTTTATCCCCAAAATTGGACATTTTCCTCCAGACATGCCACATTTCTCCCAAATATATCACATCTTCTCCAAGAAATACCAGCTATCCCCCTACAAATAGGACCTTTTCACCCACAAATACCTGCTTTATCCCCACAGTAGGACAGTTTCTTCCAGAAAGGCCACATTTCTCCCAAATATATCACATCTTCTCCAAGAAATACCAGCTTTCCCCCTTCAAATAAGTCCTTTTCACCCACAAATACCTCTTTTATCCCCAAAAGAGGACAGTTTCCTCCAGACATGCCACATTTCTCCCAAATATATCACATCTTCTCCAAGAAATACCAGCTTTCCCCCATCAAATAGGACCTTTTCACCCACAAATACCTCTTTTATCCCACAAATAGGACAGTTTCTTCCAGACATGCCACATTTCTCCCAAATATATCACATCTTCTCCAAGAAATACCAGGGTTCCCCCTTCAAATAGGACCTTTTCACCCACAAATACCTGCTTTATCCCCAAAATAGGACATATTCTTCCTGACATGCCAGATTTCTCCCAAATAAATCACATCTTCTCCATGAAATACCAGGGTTCCCCCTTCAATTAGGACCTTTTCACCCACAAATACCTGTTCTATCCTCAAAACTGGAAATTTTCTTTCAGAAATGCCAGATTTCTCCCAAATATATCACATCTTCTCCAAGAAATACCAGCTTTCCCCCTCAAATAGGACCTTTTCACCCACAAATACCTGTTTGATCCCCAAAATATGACAGTTTCTTCCAGACATGCCACATTTCTCCCAAATAGATCACATCTCTTCCAAGAAATAACAGGGTTCCCCCTTCAAATAGGACCTTTTCACCCACAAATACCTTTTTTAACCCCAGAATAGGACAGTTTCTTCCAGAAATGCCACATTTCTCCCAAATATATCACATCTTCTCCAAGAAATACCAGCTTTCCCCTTTGAAATAGGACCTTTTCACCCACAAATACCTCTTTCAACCCCAAAAGAGGACAGTTTCATCCAGAAATGCCACATTTCTCCCAAATATATCACATCTTCTCCAAGAAATACCAGCTTTCCCCCTTCAAATAGGACCTTTTCACCCACAAATACCTCTTTTATCCCCAAAATAGAACATTTTCTTCCAGAAATGCCACATTTCTCCCACATATATCACATCTTCTTCAAGAAATACCAGGTTTCCCCTTTCAAATAGGACCTTTTCACCCACAAATACCAGCCTTCTGCCCCCAGATTGGACATTTTCTTCCAGAAATGCCAGATTTCTCCCAAATAGATCACATCTTCTCCAAGAAATACCAGCTTTCCCCCTTCAAATAGGACCTTTTCTCCCACAAATACCTCTTTTATCCCCAAAATTGGACATTTTCCTCCAGACATGCCACATTTCTCACAAATAGATCACATCTTCACCAAGAAATACCAGGGTTCCCCCTTCAAATAGAACCTTTTCACCCACAAATACCTGCTTTATCCCCAAAATAGGACAGTTTCTTCCTGACATGCCACATTTCTCCCAAATATATCACATCTTCTCCAAGAAATACCAGCTATCCCCCTCAAATAGGACCTTTTCACCCACAAATACCTGTTTGATCCCCAAAATAGGACAGTTTCTTCCAGACATGCCACATTTCTCCCAAATAGATCACATCTTCTCCAAGAAATACCAGCTTTCCCCCTTCAAATAGGACCTTTTCACCCACAAATACCTGTTTTATCCCCAAAAGAGGACAGTTTCTTCCAGACATGCCACATTTCTCCCAAATATATCATATCTTCTCTAAGAAATTCCAGGTTTCCCCCTCAAAATAGGAACTTTTCACACACAAATGCCTGTTTTACCCCCAAAAGAGGACAGTTTCTTCCAGAAATGCCAGATTTCTCCCAAATAAATCACATCTTCTCCAAGAAATACCAGGGTTCCCCCTTCAAATAGGACCTTTTCACGCACAAAAACCTGTTTGATCCCCAAAAGAGGACAGTTTCTTCCAGAAAGGCCACATTTCTCCCAAATATATCACATCTTCTCCTAGAAATACCAGGAGTCCCCCTGGAAATAGGACCTTTTCACGCACAAAAACCTGTTTGATCCCCAAAAGAGGACAGTTTCTTCCAGAAAGGCCACATTTCTCCCAAATATATCACATCTTCTCCAAGAAATACCAGGATTCCCCGTTCAAATAGGACATATTCACCCACAAATACCTCTTTTATCCCCAAAATAGGACAGTTTCTTCCAGAAAGGCCACATTTCTCCCAAATAGATCACATCTTATCCAATAAATACCAGGATTCCTCCTGAAATAGGACCTTTTCACCCACAAATACCTCTTTTATCCCCAAAAGAGGACAGTTTCTTCCAGAAATGCCACATTTCTCCCAAATATATCACATCTTCTCCAAGAAATACCAGGGTTCCCCCTTCAAATAGGGCCTTCACGCTCAAAAAACTGTTTGATCCCCAAAAGAGGACAGTTTCTTCCAGAAAGGCCACATTTCTCCCAAATATATCACATCTTCTCCAAGAAATACCAGGATTCCCCGTTCAAATAGGACATATTCACCCACAAATACCTCTTTTATCCCCAAAAGAGGACAGTTTCTTCCAGAAATGCCACATTTCTCCCAAATAGATCACATCTTATCCAATAAATACCAGGATTCCTCCTGAAATAGGACCTTTTCACCCACAAATACCTGTTTTATCCCCAAAAGACGACAGTTTCTTCCAGAAAGGCCAGATTTCTCCCAAATATATCACATCTTCTCCAAGAAATACCAGGATTCCCCCTTCAAATAGGACCTTTTCACCCACAAATACCTCTTTTATCCCCAAAAGAGGACAGTTTCTTCCAGGCATGCCACATTTCTCCCAAATATATCACATCTTCTCCAAGAAATACCACGTTTCCCCCTTCAAATAGAACCTTTTCACCCACAAATACCTCTTTTATCCCCAGAATAGGACAGTTTCTTCCAGAAATGCCACATTTCTCCCAAATATATCACATCATCTCCAAGAAATACCAGGGTTCCCCCTTCAAATAGGACCTTTTCACCCACAAACACCTCCTTTATTCCCAAAGTAGATCAGTTTCTTCCAGAAATGCCACATTTCTCCCAAACATATCACATCTCCAAGAAATAACAGGATTCCTCCTGAAATAGGACCTTTTCTCCCACAAATACCTGCCTTCTCCCCAGAAAATATTACTTTTTCTTCCAGAACGGCCAGATTTCTCCCAAATATATCACATCTTCTCCAAGAAATACCAGCTTTCCCCCTTGAAATAGGACCTTTTCACGCACAAAAACCTGTTTGATCCCCAAAATAGGAAATTTTCTTCAAGAAATGCCACATTTCTCCCAAATATATCACATCTTCTCCAAGAAATACCAGGGTTCCCCCTTGAAATAGGACCTTGTCACCCACAAATACCTGCTTTATCCCCAAAATAGGACATTTTCTTCCTGACATGCCAGATTTCTCCCAAATAGATCACATCTTCTCCATGAAATACCAGCTTTCCCCCTTCAAATAGGACCTTTTCACCCACAAATACCTGTTCTATCCTCAAAACTGGAAATTTTCTTACAGAAATGCCCGATTTCTTCCAAATATATCACATCTTCTCCAAGAAATACCAGGGTTCCCCCTTCAAATAGGACCTTTTCACCCACAAATACCTCTATTATCCCCAAAAGAGGACAGTTTCTTCCAGAAATGCCACATTTCTCCCAAATAGATCACATCTTCTCCAAGAAATACCAGGGTTCCCCCTCGATATAGGACCTTTTCACCCACACATACCTCTTTTATCCCCAAAAGAGGACAGTTTCTTCCAGAAAGGCCACATTTCTCCCAAATATATCACATCTTCTCCAAGAAATACCAGCTTTCCCCCTTCAAATAGGACATTTTCACCCACAAATACCTCTTTTATCCCCAAAAGAGGACAGTTTCTTCCAGAAATGCCACATTTCTCCAAAATATATCACATCTTCTCCAAGAAATACCAGGATTCCTCCTGAAATAGGACATTTCTCCCACAAATACCTGTTTTATCCCCAAAAGACGACAGTTTCTTCCAGAAAGGCCAGATTTCTCCCAAATATATCACATCTTCTCCAAGAAATACCAGGATTCCCCCTTCAAATAGGACCTTTTCACCCACAAATACCTCTTTTATCCCCAAAATAGGACAGTTTCTTCCGGAAATGCCACATTTCTCCCAAATATATCACATCTTCTCCAAGAAATACCAGCGTTCCCCCTTCAAATAGGATCCTTTCACCCACAAATACCTCTTTTATCCCCAAAAGAGGGCAGTTTCTTCCAGACATGCCACATTTCTCCCAAATATATCACAGCTTCTCCAAGAACTACCAGATTTCCTCCTTCAAATAGGACCTTTTCACCCACAAATACCTCTTTTATCCCCAAAATAGGACATTTTCTTCCAGAAATGCCAGATTTCTCCCAAATAGATCACATCTTCTCCAAGAAATACCAGATTTCCCCCTTCAAATAGGACCTTTTCACCCACAAATACCATCCTACTCCCCCCAAAATGGACATTTTCTTCCAGAAATGCCACATTTCTCCCAAGTAGATCACAGCTTCTCCAAGAAATACCAGGGTTCCCCCTTCAAATAGTATCCTTTCACCCACAAATACCTCTTTTATCCCCAAAAGAGGACAGTTTCTTCCAGACATGCCACATTTCTCCCAAATATATCACATCTTCTCCAAGAAATAGCAGCTTTCCCCCTTCAAATAGGACCTTTTCACCCACAAATATCTGTTTTATCCCCACAATAGGACAGTTTCTTCCAGAAATGCCCGATTTCTCCCAAATAGATCACATCTTCTCCAAGAAATACCAGCTTTCCCCCTTCAAATAGGACCTTTTCACCCACAAATACCTCTTTTATCCCCAAAAGAGGACAGTTTCTTCCAGAAATGCCACATTTCTCCCAAATACATCACATCTTCTCCAAGAAATACCACGTTTCCCCCTTCAAATAGGACCTTTTCTCCCACAAATACCAGCCTTCTCCCCAGAAAATAGCACTTTTTCCTCCAGGAATGCCAGATTTCTCCCAAATATATCACATCTTCTCCAAGAAATACCAGCTTTCCCCCTTCAAATAGGATCCTTTCACCCACAAATACCTCTTTTATCCCCAAAAGAGGACAGTTTCTTCCAGAAATGCCACATTTCTCCCAAATATATCACAGCTTCTCCAAGAACTACCAGATTTCCTCCTTCAAATAGGACCTTTTCACCCACAAATACCTCTTTTATCCCCGAAATAGGACATTTTCTTCCAGAAATGCCAGATTTCTTCCAAATATATCACATCTTCTCCAAGAAATACCAGCTTTCCCCCTTCAAATAGGACCTTTTCACCCACAAATACCTGTTTTATCCCCAATAGAGGACATTTTCTGAAAGACAGGCCAGATTTCTCCCAAACATATCACATCTCCAAGAAATACCAGGATTCCTCCTGAAATAGAACATTTCTCCCTCAAATACCAGCCTTGTCCCCCGAAAATAGGACATTTTCTTCCTGAAAGGTCACATTTCTCCCAAATATATCACATCTTCTCCAAGAAATACCAGGGTTCCCCCTTCAAATAGGACCTTTTCACCCACAAATGCCTCTTTTATCCCCAAAATAGGACAGTTTCTTCCAGAAATGCCACATTTCTCCCAAATAGATCACATCTTCTCCAAGAAATACCAGGTTTCCCCATTCAAATAGGACATTTCTCCCACAAATACCTCTTTTATCCCCCAAATAGGACAGTTTCTACCAGAAATGCCCGATTTCTTCCAAATATATCACATCTTCTCCAAGAAATACCAGGGTTCCCCCTTCAAATAGGACCTTTTCACCCACAAATACCTCTTTTATCCCCAAAAGAGGACAGTTTCTTCCAGAAATGCCACATTTCTCCCAAACATATCACATCTCCAAGAAATAACAGGATTCCTCCTGAAATAGGACCTTTTCTCCCAAAAATACCTGCCTTCTCCCCAGAAAATAGGACTTTTTCTTCCAGTACGGCCAGATTTCTCCCAAATATATCACATCTTCTCCAAGAAATACCAGGGTTCCCCCTTCAAATAGGACCTTTTCACCCACAAATACCTGTTTGATCCCCAAAATAGGACAGTTTCTTCAAGAAATGCAACATTTCTCCCAAATATATCACATCTTCTCCAAGAAATACCAGGGTTCCCCCTTCAAATAGGACCTTGTCACCCACAAATACCTGCTTTATCCCCAAAATAGGACATTTTCATCCTGACATGCCAGATTTCTCCCAAATAGATCACATCTTCTCCATGAAATACCAGCTTTCCCCCTTGAAATAGGACCTTTTCACCCACAAATACCTGTTCTATCCTCAAAACTGGAAATTTTCTTACAGAAATGCCCGATTTCTTCCAAATATATCACATCTTCTCCAAGAAATACCAGCTTTCCCCCTTCAAATAGGACCTTTTCACCCACAAATACCTGTTTTATACCCAATAGAGGACATTTTCTGAAAGACAGGCCAGATTTCTCCCAAACATATCACATCTTCTCCAAGAAATACCAGGGTTCCCCCTTCAAATAGGACCTTTTCACCCACATATACCTCTTTTATCCCCAAAAGAGGACAGTTTCTTCCAGAAAGGCCACATTTCTCCCAAATATATCACATCTTCTCCAAGAAATACCAGCTTTCCCCCTTCAAATAGGACCTTTTCACCCACAAATACCTCTTTTATCCCCAAAAGAGGACAGTTTCTTCCAGAAATGCCACATTTCTCCCAAATAGATCACATCTTCTCCAATAAATACCAGGATTCCTCCTGAAATAGGACATTTCTCCAACAAATACCTGTTTTATCCCCAAAAGACGACAGTTTCTTCCAGAAAGGCCAGATTTCTCCCAAATATATCACATCTTCTCCAAGAAATACCAGGATTCCCCCTTCAAATAGGACCTTTTCACCCACAAATACCTCTTTTATCCCCAAAATAGGACAGTTTCTTCCGGAAATGCCACATTTCTCCCAAATATATCACATCTTCTCCAAGAAATACCAGCGTTCCCCCTTCAAATAGGATCCTTTCACCCACAAATACCTCTTTTATCCCCAAAAGAGGACAGTTTCTTCCAGAAATGCCACATTTCTCCCAAATATATCACAGCTTCTCCAAGAACTACCAGATTTCCTCCTTCAAATAGGACCTTTTCACCCACAAATACCTCTTTTATCCCCAAAATAGGACATTTTCTTCCAGAAATGCCACATTTCTCCCAAATATATCACATCTTCTCCAAGAAATACCAGATTTCCCCCTTCAAATAGGACCTTTTCACCCACAAATACCATCCTACTCCCCCCAAAATGGACATTTTCTTGCAGAAATTCCACATTTCTCCCAAGTAGATCACAGCTTCTCCAACAAATACCAGGTTTCCCCCTTCAAATAGGACCTTTTCACCCACAAATACCTCTTTTATCCCCAAAAGAGGACATTTTCTTCAAGAAAGGCCAGATTTCTCCCAAATATATCACATCTTCTCCAAGAAATAGCAGCTTTCCCCCTTCAAATAGGACCTTTTCACCCACAAATACCTCTTTTATCCCCAAAAGAGGACAGTTTCTTCCAGAAAGGCCACATTTCTCCCAAATATATCACATCTTCTCCAAGAAATACCAGGGTTCCCCCTTCAAATAGGGCCTTTTCACCCACAAATACCTCTTTTATCCCCAAAAGAGGACAGTTTCTTCCAGACATGCCACTTTTCTCCCAAATAGATCACATCTCCAAGAAATAACAGGATTCCTCCTGAAATAGGACCTTTTCTCCCACAAATACCAGCCTTCTCCCCAGAAAATAGGACTTTTTCCTCCAGGAATGCCAGATTTCTCCCAAATATATCACATCTTCTCCAAGAAATACCAGCTTTCCCCCTTGAAATAGGACCTTTTCACGCACAAAAAGCTGTTTGATCCCCAAAATAGGAAATTTTCTTCAGGAAATGCCAGATTTCTCCCAAATATATCACATCTTCTCCAAGAAATACCAGGTTTCCCTCTTCAAATAGGACCTTTTCACCCACAAATACCTCTTTTATCCCCAAAATAGGACAGTTTCTTCTTCTAGAAATGCCAGATTTTTCCCAAATATATCAAATCTTCTCCAAGAAATGCCAGCTTTCCCCCTTGAAATAGGACCTTGTCACCCACAAAAACCTCTTTTATCCCGAAAATAGGACATTTTCATCCTGACATGCCAGATTTCTCCAAATATATCACATCTTCTGCAAGAAATACCAGCTTTCCCCCTTCAAATAGGACCTTTTCACCCGCAAATACCTGCTTTATCCCTAAAAGAGGACTTTTTCTTCCTGACATGCCAGATTTCTCCCAAATATAGCACATCTTCTCCAAGAAATACCAGGTTTCCCCCTCGAAATAGGACCTTGTCACCCACAAATACCTCTTTTATCCCCAAAAGAGGACAGTTTCTTCCAGAAATGCCCGATTTCTCCCAAATAGATCACATCTTCTCCAAGAAATACCAGGGTTCCCCCTTCAAATAGGAACTTTTCACCACAAATACCAGCTTTATCCCCAAAATAGGACAGTTTCTTCCAGAAATGCCACATTTCTCCCAAATATATCACATCTTCTCCAAGAAATACCAGCTTTCCCCCTTGAAATAGGACCTTTTCACCCACAAATACCTCTTTCAACCCCAAAAGAGGACAGTTTCATCCAGAAATGCCACATTTCTCCCAAATATATCACATCTTCTCCAAGAAATACCAGCTTTCCCCCTTCAAATAGGACCTTTTCACCCACAAATACCTCTTTTATCCCCAAAATAGAACATTTTCTTCCAGAAATGCCACATTTCTCCCACATATATCACATCTTCTTCAAGAAATACCAGGTTTCCCCTTTCAAATAGGACCTTATCACCCACAAATACCAGCCTTCTGCCCCCAGATTGGACATTTTCTTCCAGAAATGCCAGATTTCTCCCAAATAGATCACATCTTCTCCAAGAAATACCAGCTTTCCCCCTTCAAATAGGACCTTTTCTCCCACAAATACCTCTTTTATCCCCAAAATTGGACATTTTCCTCCAGACATGCCACATATCTCACAAATAGATCACATCTTCACCAAGAAATACCAGGGTTCCCCCTTCAAATAGAACCTTTTCACCCACAAATACCTGCTTTATCCCCAAAATAGGACAGTTTCTTCCTGACATGCCACATTTCTCCCAAATATATCACATCTTCTCCAAGAAATACCAGCTATCCCCCTCAAATAGGACCTTTTCACCCACAAATACCTGTTTGATCCCCAAAATAGGACAGTTTCTTCCAGACATGCCACATTTCTCCCAAATAGATCACATCTTCTCCAAGAAATACCAGCTTTCCCCCTTCAAATAGGACCTTTTCACCCACAAATACCTGTTCTATCCTCAAAACTGGAAATTTTCTTCCAGAAATGCCAGATTTCATCCAAATATATCACATCTTCTCCAAGAAATACCAGGGTTCCCACTTCAAATAGGACCTTTTCACCCACAAATACCTCTTTTATCCCCAAAAGAGGACAGTTTCTTCCAGAAATGCCAGATTTCTCCCAAATAAATCACATCTTCTCCAAGAAATACCAGGGTTCCCCCTTCAAATAGGACCTTTTCACGCACAAAAACCTGTTTGATCCCCAAAAGAGGACAGTTTCTTCCAGAAAGGCCACATTTCTCCCAAATATATCACATCTTCTCCTAGAAATACCAGGAGTCCCCCTGGAAATAGGACCTTTTCACGCACAAAAACCTGTTTGATCCCCAAAAGAGGACAGTTTCTTCCAGAAAGGCCACATTTCTCCCAAGTATATCACATCTTCTCCAAGAAATACCAGGATTCCCCGTTCAAATAGGACATATTCACCCACAAATACCTCTTTTATCCCCAAAATAGGACAGTTTCTTCCAGAAAGGCCACATTTCTCCCAAATAGATCACATCTTATCCAATAAATACCAGGATTCCTCCTGAAATAGGACCTTTTCACCCACAAATACCTCTTTTATCCCCAAAAGAGGACAGTTTCTTCCAGAAATGCCACATTTCTCCCAAATATATCACATCTTCTCCAAGAAATACCAGGGTTCCCCCTTCAAATAGGGCCTTCACGCACAAAAACCTGTTTGATCCCCAAAAGAGGACAGTTTCTTCCAGAAAGGCCACATTTCTCCCAAATATATCACATCTTCTCCAAGAAATACCAGGATTCCCCGTTCAAATAGGACATATTCACCCACAAATACCTCTTTTATCCCCAAAAGAGGACAGTTTCTTCCAGAAATGCCACATTTCTCCCAAATAGATCACATCTTATCCAATAAATACCAGGATTCCTCCTGAAATAGGACCTTTTCACCCACAAATACCTGTTTTATCCCCAAAAGACGACAGTTTCTTCCAGAAAGGCCAGATTTCTCCCAAATATATCACATCTTCTCCAAGAAATACCAGGATTCCCCCTTCAAATAGGACCTTTTCACCCACAAATACCTCTTTTATCCCCAAAAGAGGACAGTTTCTTCCAGGCATGCCACATTTCACCCAAATAGATCACATCTTCTCCAAGAAATACCACGTTTCCCCCTTCAAATAGAACCTTTTCACCCACAAATACCTCTTTTATCCCCAGAATAGGACAGTTTCTTCCAGAAATGCCACATTTCTCCCAAATATATCACATCATCTCCAAGAAATACCAGGGTTCCCCCTTCAAATAGGACCTTTTCACCCACAAACACCTCCTTTATTCCCAAAGTAGATCAGTTTCTTCCAGAAATGCCACATTTCTCCCAAACATATCACATCTCCAAGAAATAACAGGATTCCTCCTGAAATAGGACCTTTTCTCCCACAAATACCTGCCTTCTCCCCAGAAAATATTACTTTTTCTTCCAGAACGGCCAGATTTCTCCCAAATATATCACATCTTCTCCAAGAAATACCAGCTTTCCCCCTTGAAATAGGAACTTTTCACGCACAAAAACCTGTTTGATCCCCAAAATAGGAAATTTTCTTCAAGAAATGCCACATTTCTCCCAAATATATCACATCTTCTCCAAGAAATACCAGGGTTCCCCCTTGAAATAGGACCTTGTCACCCACAAATACCTGCTTTATCCCCAAAATAGGACATTTTCTTCCTGACATGCCAGATTTCTCCCAAATAGATCACATCTTCTCCATGAAATACCAGCTTTCCCCCTTCAAATAGGACCTTTTCACCCACAAATACCTGTTCTATCCTCAAAACTGGAAATTTTCTTACAGAAATGCCCGATTTCTTCCAAATATATCACATCTTCTCCAAGAAATACCAGGGTTCCCCCTTCAAATAGGACCTTTTCACCCACAAATACCTCTTTTATCCCCAAAAGAGGACAGTTTCTTCCAGAAATGCCACATTTCTCCCAAATAGATCACATCTTCTCCAAGAAATACCAGGGTTCCCCCTCGAAATAGGACCTTTTCACCCACACATACCTCTTTTATCCCCAAAAGAGGACAGTTTCTTCCAGAAAGGCCACATTTCTCCCAAATATATCACATCTTCTCCAAGAAATACCAGGTTTCCCCCTTCAAATAGGACATTTTCACCCACAAATACCTCTTTTATCCCCAAAAGAGGACAGTTTCTTCCAGAAATGCCACATTTCTCCCAAATATATCACATCTTCTCCAAGAAATACCAGGATTCCTCCTGAAATAGGACATTTCTCCCACAAATACCTGTTTTATCCCCAAAAGACGACAGTTTCTTCCAGAAAGGCCAGATTTCTCCCAAATATATCACATCTTCTCCAAGAAATACCAGGATTCCCCCTTCAAATAGGACCTTTTCACCCACAAATACCTCTTTTATCCCCAAAATAGGACAGTTTCTTCCGGAAATGCCACATTTCTCCCAAATATATCACATCTTCTCCAAGAAATACCAGCGTTCCCCCTTCAAATAGGATCCTTTCACCCACAAATACCTCTTTTATCCCCAAAAGAGGACAGTTTCTTCCAGACATGCCACATTTCTCCCAAATATATCACAGCTTCTCCAAGAACTACCAGATTTCCTCCTTCAAATAGGACATATTCACCCACAAATACCTCTTTTATCCCCAAAATAGGACATTTTCTTCCAGAAATGCCAGATTTCTCCCAAATAGATCACATCTTCTCCAAGAAATACCAGATTTCCCCCTTCAAATAGGACCTTTTCACCCACAAATACCATCCTACTCCCCCCAAAATGGACATTTTCTTCCAGAAATGCCACATTTCTCCCAAGTAGATCACAGCTTCTCCAAGAAATACCAGGGTTCCCCCTTCAAATAGTATCCTTTCACCCACAAATACCTCTTTTATCCCCAAAAGAGGACAGTTTCTTCCAGACATGCCACATTTCTCCCAAATATATCACATCTTCTCCAAGAAATAGCAGCTTTCCCCCTTCAAATAGGACCTTTTCACCCACAAATATCTGTTTTATCCCCACAATAGGACAGTTTCTTCCAGAAATGCCCGATTTCTCCCAAATAGATCACATCTTCTCCAAGAAATACCAGCTTTCCCCCTTCAAATAGGACCTTTTCACCCACAAATACCTCTTTTATCCCCAAAAGAGGACAGTTTCTTCCAGAAATGCCACATTTCTCCCAAACATATCACATCTCCAAGAAATACCAGGATTCCTCCTGAAATAGGACCTTTTCTCCCACAAATACCAGCCTTCTCCCCAGAAAATAGCACTTTTTCCTCCAGGAATGCCAGATTTCTCCCAAATATATCACATCTTCTCCAAGAAATACCAGCTTTCCCCCTTGAAATAGGACCTTTTCACGCACAAAAACCTGTTTGATCCCCAAAATAGGAAATTTTCTTCAGGAAATGCCAGATTTCTCCCAAATATATCACATCTTCTCCAAGAAATACCAGCGTTCCCCCTTCAAATAGGATCCTTTCACCCACAAATACCTCTTTTATCCCCAAAAGAGGACAGTTTCTTCCAGAAATGCCACATTTCTCCCAAATATATCACAGCTTCTCCAAGAACTACCAGATTTCCTCCTTCAAATAGGACCTTTTCACCCACAAATACCTCTTTTATCCCCGAAATAGGACATTTTCTTCCAGAAATGCCACATTTCTTCCAAATATATCACATCTTCTCCAAGAAATACCAGCTTTCCCCCTTCAAATAGGACCTTTTCACCCACAAATACCTGTTTTATCCCCAATAGAGGACATTTTCTGAAAGACAGGCCAGATTTCTCCCAAACATATCACATCTCCAAGAAATACCAGGATTCCTCCTGAAATAGAACATTTCTCCCTCAAATACCAGCCTTGTCCCCCGAAAATAGGACATTTTCTTCCTGAAAGGTCACATTTCTCCCAAATATATCACATCTTCTCCAAGAAATACCAGGGTTCCCCCTTCAAATAGGACCTTTTCACCCACAAATGCCTCTTTTATCCCCAAAATAGGACAGTTTCTTCCAGAAATGCCACATTTCTCCCAAATAGATCACATCTTCTCCAAGAAATACCAGGTTTCCCCATTCAAATAGGACATTTCTCCCACAAATACCTCTTTTATCCCCCAAATAGGACAGTTTCTACCAGAAATGCCCGATTTCTTCCAAATATATCACATCTTCTCCAAGAAATACCAGGGTTCCCCCTTCAAATAGGACCTTTTCACCCACAAATACCTCTTTTATCCCCAAAAGAGGACAGTTTCTTCCAGAAATGCCACATTTCTCCCAAACATATCACATCTCCAAGAAATAACAGGATTCCTCCTGAAATAGGACCTTTTCTCCCAAAAATACCTGCCTTCTCCCCAGAAAATAGGACTTTTTCTTCCAGAACGGCCAGATTTCTCCCAAATATATCACATCTTCTCCAAGAAATACCAGGGTTCCCCCTTCAAATAGGACCTTTTCACCCACAAATACCTCTTTTATCCCCAAAAGAGGACAGTTTCTTCCAGAAATGCCACATTTCTCCCAAACATATCACATCTCCAAGAAATAACAGGATTCCTCCTGAAATAGGACCTTTTCTCCCAAAAATACCTGCCTTCTCCCCAGAAAATAGGACTTTTTCTTCCAGAACGGCCAGATTTCTCCCAAATATATCACATCTTCTCCAAGAAATACCAGGGTTCCCCCTTCAAATAGGACCTTTTCACCCACAAATACCTGTTTGATCCCCAAAATAGGACAGTTTCTTCAGGAAATGCCACATTTCTCCCAAATAGATCACATCTTCTCCAAGAAATACCAGATTTCCTCCTTCAAATAGGACCTTTTCACCCACAAATACCTGTTCTATCCTCAAAACTGGAAATTTTCTTACAGAAATGCCCGATTTCTTCCAAATATATCACATCTTCTCCAAGAAATACCAGGGTTCCCCCTTCAAATAGGACCTTTTCACCCACAAATACCTCTTTTATCCCCAAAAGGTGACAGTTTCTTCCAGAAATGCCACATTTCTCCCAAATAGATCACATCTTCTCCAAGAAATACCAGGGTTCCCCCTTCAAATAGGACCTTTTCACCCACAAATACCTCTTTTATCCCCAAAAGAGGACAGTTTCTTCCAGAAAGGCCACATTTCTCCCAAATATATCACATCTTCTCCAAGAAATACCAGCTTTCCCCCTTCAAATAGGACCTTTTCACCCACAAATACCTCTTTTATCCCCAAAAGAGGACAGTTTCTTCCAGAAATGCCACATTTCTCCCAAATAGATCACATCTTCTCCAATAAATACCAGGATTCCTCCTGAAATAGGACATTTCTCCAACAAATACCTGTTTTATCCCCAAAAGACGACAGTTTCTTCCAGAAAGGCCAGATTTCTCCCAAATATATCACATCTTCTCCAAGAAATACCAGGATTCCCCCTTCAAATAGGACCTTTTCACCCACAAATACCTCTTTTATCCCCAAAATAGGACAGTTTCTTCCGGAAATGCCACATTTCTCCCAAATATATCACATCTTCTCCAAGAAATACCAGCGTTCCCCCTTCAAATAGGATCCTTTCACCCACAAATACCTCTTTTATCCCCAAAAGAGGACAGTTTCTTCCAGAAAGGCCACATTTCTCCCAAATATATCACAGCTTCTCCAAGAACTACCAGATTTCCTCCTTCAAATAGGACCTTTTCACCCACAAATACCTCTTTTATCCCCAAAATAGGACATTTTCTTCCAGAAATGCCACATTTCTCCCAAATATATCACATCTTCTCCAAGAAATACCAGATTTCCCCCTTCAAATAGGACCTTTTCACCCACAAATACCATCCTACTCCCCCCAAAATGGACATTTTCTTGCAGAAATTCCACATTTCTCCCAAGTAGATCACAGCTTCTCCAACAAATACCAGGTTTCCCCCTTCAAATAGGACCTTTTCACCCACAAATACCTCTTTTATCCCCAAAAGAGGACATTTTCTTCAAGAAAGGCCAGATTTCTCCCAAATATATCACATCTTCTCCAAGAAATAGCAGCTTTCCCCCTTCAAATAGGACCTTTTCACCCACAAATATCTGTTTTATCCCCACAATAGGACAGTTTCTTCCAGAAATGCCCGATTACTCCCAAATAGATCACATCTTCTCCAAGAAATACCTGCTTTCCCCCTTCAAATAGGACCTTTTCACCCACAAATACCTCTTTTATCCCCAAAAGAGGACAGTTTCTTCCAGACATGCCACTTTTCTCCCAAATAGATCACATCTCCAAGAAATAACAGGATTCCTCCTGAAATAGGACCTTTTCTCCCACAAATACCAGCCTTCTCCCCAGAAAATAGGACTTTTTCCTCCAGGAATGCCAGATTTCTCCCAAATATATCACATCTTCTCCAAGAAATACCAGCTTTCCCCCTTGAAATAGGACCTTTTCACGCACAAAAACCTGTTTGATCCCCAAAATAGGAAATTTTCTTCAGGAAATGCCAGATTTCTCCCAAATATATCACATCTTCTCCAAGAAATACCAGGTTTCCCCCTTCAAATAGGACCTTTTCACCCACAAATACCTCTTTTATCCCCAAAATAGGACAGTTTCTTCTTCTAGAAATGCCAGATTTTTCCCAAATATATCAAATCTTCTCCAAGAAATGCCAGCTTTCCCCCTTGAAATAGGACCTTGTCACCCACAAAAACCTCTTTTATCCCGAAAATAGGACATTTTCATCCTGACATGCCAGATTTCTCCAAATATATCACATCTTCTGCAAGAAATACCAGCTTTCCCCCTTCAAATAGGACCTTTTCACCCGCAAATACCTGCTTTATCCCCAAAAGTGGACTTTTTCTTCCTGACATGCCAGATTTCTCCCAAATATAGCACATCTTCTCCAAGAAATACCAGGGTTCCCCCTCGAAATAGGACCTTGTCACCCACAAATACCTCTTTTATCCCCAAAAGAGGACAGTTTCTTCCAGAAATGCCCGATTTCTCCCAAATAGATCACATCTTCTCCAAGAAATACCAGCTTTCCCCCTTCAAATAGGACCTTTTCTCCCACAAATACCTCTTTTATCCCCAAAATTGGACATTTTCCTCCAGACATGCCACATTTCTCACAAATAGATCACATCTTCACCAAGAAATACCAGGGTTCCCCCTTCAAATAGAACCTTTTCACCCACAAATACCTGCTTTATCCCCAAAATAGGACAGTTTCTTCCTGACATGCCACATTTCTCCCAAATATATCACATCTTCTCCAAGAAATACCAGCTATCCCCCTCAAATAGGACCTTTTCACCCACAAATACCTGTTTGATCCCCAAAATAGGACAGTTTCTTCCAGACATGCCACATTTCTCCCAAATAGATCACATCTTCTCCAAGAAATACCAGCTTTCCCCCTTCAAATAGGACCTTTTCACCCACAAATACCTGTTCTATCCTCAAAACTGGAAATTTTCTTCCAGAAATGCCAGTTTTCATCCAAATATATCACATCTTCTCCAAGAAATACCAGGGTTCCCCCTTCAAATAGGACCTTTTCACCCACAAATACCTCTTTTATCCCCAAAAGAGGACAGTTTCTTCCAGAAATGCCAGATTTCTCCCAAATAAATCACATCTTCTCCAAGAAATACCAGGGTTCCCCCTTCAAATAGGACCTTTTCACGCACAAAAACCTGTTTGATCCCCAAAAGAGGACAGTTTCTTCCAGAAAGGCCACATTTCTCCCAAGTATATCACATCTTCTCCTAGAAATACCAGGATTCCCCGTTCAAATAGGACATATTCACCCACAAATACCTCTTTTATCCCCAAAAGAGGACAGTTTCTTCCAGAAAGGCCACATTTCTCCCAAATAGATCACATCTTATCCAATAAATACCAGGATTCCTCCTGAAATAGGACCTTTTCACCCACAAATACCTCTTTTATCCCCAAAAGAGGACAGTTTCTTCCAGAAATGCCACATTTCTCCCAAATATATCACATCTTCTCCAAGAAATACCAGGGTTCCCCCTTCAAATAGGGCCTTCACGCACAAAAACCTGTTTGATCCCCAAAAGAGGACAGTTTCTTCCAGAAAGGCCACATTTCTCCCAAATATATCACATCTTCTCCAAGAAATACCAGGATTCCCCGTTCAAATAGGACATATTCACCCACAAATACCTCTTTTATCCCCAAAAGAGGACAGTTTCTTCCAGAAATGCCACATTTCTCCCAAATAGATCACATCTTATCCAATAAATACCAGGATTCCTCCTGAAATAGGACCTTTTCACCCACAAATACCTGTTTTATCCCCAAAAGACGACAGTTTCTTCCAGAAAGGCCAGATTTCTCCCAAATATATCACATCTTCTCCAAGAAATACCAGGATTCCCCCTTCAAATAGGACCTTTTCACCCACAAATACCTCTTTTATCCCCAAAATAGGACAGTTTCTTCCTGACATGCCACTTTTCTCCCAAATAGATCACATCTTCTCCAAGAAATACCACGTTTCCCCCTTCAAATAGAACCTTTTCACCCACAAATACCTCTTTTATCCCCAGAATAGGACAGTTTCTTCCAGAAATGCCACATTTCTCCCAAATATATCACATCATCTCCAAGAAATACCAGGGTTCCCCCTTCAAATAGGACCTTTTCACCCACAAACACCTCCTTTATTCCCAAAGTAGATCAGTTTCTTCCAGAAATGCCACATTTCTCCCAAACATATCACATCTCCAAGAAATAACAGGATTCCTCCTGAAATAGGACCTTTTCTCCCACAAATACCTGCCTTCTCCCCAGAAAATATTACTTTTTCTTCCAGAACGGCCAGATTTCTCCCAAATATATCACATCTTCTCCAAGAAATACCAGCTTTCCCCCTTCAAATAGGACCTTTTCACCCACAAATACCTGTTCTATCCTCAAAACTGGAAATTTTCTTACAGAAATGCCCGATTTCTTCCAAATATAGCACATCTTCTCCAAGAAATACCAGGGTTCCCCCTTCAAATAGGACCTTTTCACCCACACATACCTCTTTTATCTCCAAAAGAGGACAGTTTCTTCCAGAAAGGCCACATTTCTCCCAAATATATCACATCTTCTCCAAGAAATACCAGGTTTCCCCCTTCAAATAGGACATTTTCACCCACAAATACCTCTTTTATCCCCAAAAGAGGACAGTTTCTTCCAGAAATGCCACATTTCTCCCAAATATATCACATCTTCTCCAAGAAATACCAGGATTCCTCCTGAAATAGGACATTTCTCCCACAAATACCTGTTTTATCCCCAAAAGACGACAGTTTCTTCCAGAAAGGCCAGATTTCTCCGAAATATATCACATCTTCTCCAAGAAATACCAGGATTCCCCCTTCAAATAGGACCTTTTCACCCACAAATACCTCTTTTATCCCCAAAATAGGACAGTTTCTTCCGGAAATGCCACATTTCTCCCAAATATATCACATCTTCTCCAAGAAATACCAGCGTTCCCCCTTCAAATAGGATCCTTTCACCCACAAATACCTCTTTTATCCCCAAAAGAGGACAGTTTTTTCCAGACATGCCACATTTCTCCCAAATATATCACAGCTTCTCCAAGAACTACCAGATTTCCTCCTTCAAATAGGACCTTTTCACCCACAAATACCTCTTTTATCCCCAAAATAGGACATTTTCTTCCAGAAATGCCAGATTTCTCCGAAATATATCACATCTTCTCCAAGAAATACCAGGATTCCCCATTCAAATAGGACCTTTTCACCCACAAATACCATCCTACTCCCCCCAAAATGGACATTTTCTTCCAGAAATGCCACATTTCTCCCAAGTAGATCACAGCTTCTCCAAGAAATACCAGGGTTCCCCCTTCAAATAGTATCCTTTCACCCACAAATACCTCTTTTATCCCCAAAAGAGGACAGTTTCTTCCAGACATGCCACATTTCTCCCAAATATATCACATCTTCTCCAAGAAATAGCAGCTTTCCCCCTTCAAATAGGACCTTTTCACCCACAAATATCTGTTTTATCCCCACAATAGGACAGTTTCTTCCAGAAAGGCCACATTTCTCCCAAATAGATCACATCTTCTCCAAGAAATACCAGCTTTCCCCCTTCAAATAGGACCTTTTCACCCACAAATACCTCTTTTATCCCCAAAAGAGGACAGTTTCTTCCAGAAATGCCACATTTCTCCCAAACATATCACATCTCCAAGAAATACCAGGATTCCTCCTGAAATAGGACCTTTTCTCCCACAAATACCAGCCTTCTCCCCAGAAAATAGGACTTTTTCCTCCAGGAATGCCAGATTTCTCCCAAATATATCACATCTTCTCCAAGAAATACCAGCTTTCCCCCTTGAAATAGGACCTTTTCACGCACAAAAACCTGTTTGATCCCCAAAATAGGAAATTTTCTTCAGGAAATGCCAGATTTCTCCCAAATATATCACATCTTCTCCAAGAAATACCAGCGTTCCCCCTTCAAATAGGATCCTTTCACCCACAAATACCTCTTTTATCCCCAAAAGAGGACAGTTTCTTCCAGAAATGCCACATTTCTCCCAAATATATCACAGCTTCTCCAAGAACTACCAGATTTCCTCCTTCAAATAGGACCTTTTCACCCACAAATACCTCTTTTATCCCCGAAATAGGACATTTTCTTCCAGAAATGCCAGATTTCTTCCAAATATATCACATCTTCTCCAAGAAATACCAGCTTTCCCCCTTCAAATAGGACCTTTTCACCCACAAATACCTGTTTTATACCCAATAGAGGACATTTTCTGAAAGACAGGCCAGATTTCTCCCAAACATATCACATCTCCAAGAAATACCAGGATTCCTCCTGAAATAGAACATTTCTCCCTCAAATACCAGCCTTGTCCCCCGAAAATAGGACATTTTCTTCCTGAAAGGTCACATTTCTCCCAAATATATCACATCTTCTCCAAGAAATACCAGGGTTCCCCCTTCAAATAGGACCTTTTCACCCACAAATACCTCTTTTATCCCCAAAATAGGACAGTTTCTTCCAGAAATGCCACATTTCTCCCAAATAGATCACATCTTCTCCAAGAAATACCAGGTTTCCCCATTCAAATAGGACATTTCTCCCACAAATACCTCTTTTATCCCCCAAATAGGACAGTTTCTACCAGAAATGCCCGATTTCTTCCAAATATATCACATCTTCTCCAAGAAATACCAGGGTTCCCCCTTCAAATAGGACCTTTTCACCCACAAATACCTCTTTTTTCCCCAAAAGAGGACAGTTTCTTCCAGAAATGCCACATTTCTCCCAAACATATCACATCTCCAAGAAATAACAGGATTCCTCCTGAAATAGGACCTTTTCTCCCAAAAATACCTGCCTTCTCCCCAGAAAATAGGACTTTTTCTTCCAGAACGGCCAGATTTCTCCCAAATATATCACATCTTCTCCAAGAAATACCAGGGTTCCCCCTTCAAATAGGACCTTTTCACCCACAAATACCTGTTTGATCCCCAAAATAGGACAGTTTCTTCAAGAAATGCAACATTTCTCCCAAATATATCACATCTTCTCCAAGAAATACCAGGGTTCCCCCTTCAAATAGGACCTTGTCACCCACAAATACCTGCTTTATCCCCAAAATAGGACATTTTCTTCCTGACATGCCAGATTTCTCCCAAATAGATCACATCTTCTCCATGAAATACCAGCTTTCCCCCTTGAAATAGGACCTTTTCACCCACAAATACCTGTTCTATCCTCAAAACTGGAAATTTTCTTACAGAAATGCCCGATTTCTTCCAAATATATCACATCTTCTCCAAGAAATACCAGGGTTCCCCCTTCAAATAGGACCTTTTCACCCACAAATACCTCTTTTATCCCCAAAAGGTGACAGTTTCTTCCAGAAATGCCAGATTTCTCCCAAATAGATCACATCTTCTCCAAGAAATACCAGGGTTCCCCCTTCAAATAGGACCTTTTCACCCACAAATACCTCTTTTATCCCCAAAAGAGGACAGTTTCTTCCAGAAAGGCCACATTTCTCCCAAATATATCACATCTTCTCCAAGAAATACCAGCTTTCCCCCTTCAAATAGGACCTTTTCACCCACAAATACCTCTTTTATCCCCAAAAGAGGACAGTTTCTTCCAGAAATGCCACATTTCTCCCAAATAGATCACATCTTCTCCAATAAATACCAGGATTCCTCCTGAAATAGGACATTTCTCCCACAAATACCTGTTTTATCCCCAAAAGACGACAGTTTCTTCCAGAAAGGCCAGATTTCTCCCAAATATATCACATCTTCTCCAAGAAATACCAGGATTCCCCCTTCAAATAGGACCTTTTCACCCACAAATACCTCTTTTATCCCCAAAATAGGACAGTTTCTTCCGGAAATGCCACATTTCTCCCAAATATATCACATCTTCTCCAAGAAATACCAGCGTTCCCCCTTCAAATAGGATCCTTTCACCCACAAATACCTCTTTTATCCCCAAAAGAGGACAGTTTCTTCCAGACATGCCACATTTCTCCCAAATATATCACAGCTTCTCCAAGAACTACCAGATTTCCTCCTTCAAATAGGACCTTTTCACCCACAAATACCTCTTTTATCCCCAAAATAGGACATTTTCTTCCAGAAATGCCACATATCTCCCAAATATATCACATCTTCTCCAAGAAATACCAGATTTCCCCCTTCAAATAGGACCTTTTCACCCACAAATACCATCCTACTCCCCCCAAAATGGACATTTTCTTCCAGAAATGCCACATTTCTCCCAAGTAGATCACAGCTTCTCCAAGAAATACCAGGGTTCCCCCTTCAAATAGTATCCTTTCACCCACAAATACCTCTTTTATCCCCAAAAGAGGACAGTTTCTTCCAGACATGCCACATTTCTCCCAAATATATCACATCTTCTCCAAGAAATAGCAGCTTTCCCCCTTCAAATAGGACCTTTTCACCCACAAATATCTGTTTTATCCCCACAATAGGACAGTTTCTTCCAGAAATGCCCGATTACTCCCAAATAGATCACATCTTCTCCAAGAAATACCTGCTTTCCCCCTTCAAATAGGACCTTTTCACCCACAAATACCTCTTTTATCCCCAAAAGAGGACAGTTTCTTCCAGACATGCCACTTTTCTCCCAAATAGATCACATCTTCTCCAAGAAATACCAGCTTTCCCCCTTCAAATAGGACCTTTTCTCCCACAAATACCTCTTTTATCCCCAAAATTGGACATTTTCCTCCAGACATGCCACATTTCTCACAAATAGATCACATCTTCACCAAGAAATACCAGGGTTCCCCCTTCAAATAGAACCTTTTCACCCACAAATACCTGCTTTATCCCCAAAATAGGACAGTTTCTTCCTGACATGCCACATTTCTCCCAAATATATCACATCTTCTCCAAGAAATACCAGCTATCCCCCTCAAATAGGACCTTTTCACCCACAAATACCTGTTTGATCCCCAAAATAGGACAGTTTCTTCCAGACATGCCACATTTCTCCCAAATAGATCACATCTTCTCCAAGAAATACCAGCTTTCCCCCTTCAAATAGGACCTTTTCACCCATAAATACCTGTTCTATCCTCAAAACTGGAAATTTTCTTCCAGAAATGCCAGTTTTCATCCAAATATATCACATCTTCTCCAAGAAATACCAGGGTTCCCCCTTGAAATAGGACCTTTTCACCCACAAATACCTCTTTTATCCCCAAAAGAGGACAGTTTCTTCCAGAAATGCCAGATTTCTCCCAAATAAATCACATCTTCTCCAAGAAATACCAGGGTTCCCCCTTCAAATAGGACCTTTTCACGCACAAAAACCTGTTTGATCCCCAAAAGAGGACAGTTTCTTCCAGAAAGGCCACATTTCTCCCAAGTATATCACATCTTCTCCTAGAAATACCAGGATTCCCCGTTCAAATAGGACATATTCACCCACAAATACCTCTTTTATCCCCAAAATAGGACAGTTTCTTCCAGAAAGGCCACATTTCTCCCAAATAGATCACATCTTATCCAATAAATACCAGGATTCCTCCTGAAATAGGACCTTTTCACCCACAAATACCTCTTTTATCCCCAAAAGAGGACAGTTTCTTCCAGAAATGCCACATTTCTCCCAAATATATCACATCTTCTCCAAGAAATACCAGGGTTCCCCCTTCAAATAGGGCCTTCACGCACAAAAACCTGTTTGATCCCCAAAAGAGGACAGTTTCTTCCAGAAAGGCCACATTTCTCCCAAATATATCACATCTTCTCCAAGAAATACCAGGATTCCCCGTTCAAATAGGACATATTCACCCACAAATACCTCTTTTATCCCCAAAAGAGGACAGTTTCTTCCAGAAATGCCACATTTCTCCCAAATAGATCACATCTTATCCAATAAATACCAGGATTCCTCCTGAAATAGGACCTTTTCACCCACAAATACCTGTTTTATCCCCAAAAGACGACAGTTTCTTCCAGAAAGGCCAGATTTCTCCCAAATATATCACATCTTCTCCAAGAAATACCAGGATTCCCCCTTCAAATAGGACCTTTTCACCCACAAATACCTCTTTTATCCCCAAAATAGGACAGTTTCTTCCTGACATGCCACATTTCTCCCAAATAGATCACATCTTCTCCAAGAAATACCACGTTTCCCCCTTCAAATAGAACCTTTTCACCCACAAATACCTCTTTTATCCCCAGAATAGGACAGTTTCTTCCAGAAATGCCACATTTCTCCCAAATATATCACATCATCTCCAAGAAATACCAGGGTTCCCCCTTCAAATAGGACCTTTTCACCCACAAACACCTCCTTTATTCCCAAAGTAGATCAGTTTCTTCCAGAAATGCCACATTTCTCCCAAACATATCACATCTCCAAGAAATAACAGGATTCCTCCTGAAATAGGACCTTTTCTCCCACAAATACCTGCCTTCTCCCCAGAAAATATTACTTTTTCTTCCAGAACGGCCAGATTTCTCCCAAATATATCACATCTTCTCCAAGAAATACCAGCTTTCCCCCTTCAAATAGGACCTTTTCACCCACAAATACCTGTTCTATCCTCAAAACTGGAAATTTTCTTACAGAAATGCCCGATTTCTTCCAAATATATCACATCTTCTCCAAGAAATACCAGGGTTCCCCCTTCAAATAGGACCTTTTCACCCACAAATACCTCTTTTATCCCCAAAAGAGGACAGTTTCTTCCAGAAATGCCACATTTCTCCCAAATAGATCACATCTTCTCCAAGAAATACCAGGGTTCCCCCTCGAAATAGGACCTTTTCACCCACACATACCTCTTTTATCCCCAAAAGAGGACAGTTTCTTCCAGAAAGGCCACATTTCTCCCAAATATATCACATCTTCTCCAAGAAATACCAGGTTTCCCCCTTCAAATAGGACATTTTCACCCACAAATACCTCTTTTATCCCCAAAAGAGGACAGTTTCTTCCAGAAATGCCACATTTCTCCCAAATATATCACATCTTCTCCAAGAAATACCAGGATTCCTCCTGAAATAGGACATTTCTCCCACAAATACCTGTTTTATCCCCAAAAGACGACAGTTTCTTCCAGAAAGGCCAGATTTCTCCGAAATATATCACATCTTCTCCAAGAAATACCAGGATTCCCCCTTCAAATAGGACCTTTTCACCCACAAATACCTCTTTTATCCCCAAAATAGGACAGTTTCTTCCGGAAATGCCACATTTCTCCCAAATATATCACATCTTCTCCAAGAAATACCAGCGTTCCCCCTTCAAATAGGATCCTTTCACCCACAAATACCTCTTTTATCCCCAAAAGAGGACAGTTTCTTCCAGACATGCCACATTTCTCCCAAATATATCACAGCTTCTCCAAGAACTACCAGATTTCCTCCTTCAAATAGGACCTTTTCACCCACAAATACCTCTTTTATCCCCAAAATAGGACATTTTCTTCCAGAAATGCCAGATTTCTCCCAAATAGATCACATCTTCTCCAAGAAATACCAGATTTCCCCATTCAAATAGGACCTTTTCACCCACAAATACCATCCTACTCCCCCCAAAATGGACATTTTCTTCCAGAAATGCCACATTTCTCCCAAGTAGATCACAGCTTCTCCAAGAAATACCAGGGTTCCCCCTTCAAATAGTATCCTTTCACCCACAAATACCTCTTTTATCCCCAAAAGAGGACAGTTTCTTCCAGACATGCCACATTTCTCCCAAATATATCACATCTTCTCCAAGAAATAGCAGCTTTCCCCCTTCAAATAGGACCTTTTCACCCACAAATATCTGTTTTATCCCCACAATAGGACAGTTTCTTCCAGAAAGGCCACATTTCTCCCAAATAGATCACATCTTCTCCAAGAAATACCAGCTTTCCCCCTTCAAATAGGACCTTTTCACCCACAAATACCTCTTTTTTCCCCAAAATAGGACAGTTTCTACCAGAAATGCCACATTTCTCCCAAACATATCACATCTCCAAGAAATACCAGGATTCCTCCTGAAATAGGACCTTTTCTCCCACAAATACCAGCCTTCTCCCCAGAAAATAGGACTTTTTCCTCCAGGAATGCCAGATTTCTCCCAAATATATCACATCTTCTCCAAGAAATACCAGCTTTCCCCCTTGAAATAGGACCTTTTCACGCACAAAAACCTGTTTGATCCCCAAAATAGGAAATTTTCTTCAGGAAATGCCAGATTTCTCCCAAATATATCACATCTTCTCCAAGAAATACCAGCGTTCCCCCTTCAAATAGGATCCTTTCACCCACAAATACCTCTTTTATCCCCAAAAGAGGACAGTTTCTTCCAGAAATGCCACATTTCTCCCAAATATATCACAGCTTCTCCAAGAACTACCAGATTTCCTCCTTCAAATAGGACCTTTTCACCCACAAATACCTCTTTTATCCCCGAAATAGGACATTTTCTTCCAGAAATGCCAGATTTCTTCCAAATATATCACATCTTCTCCAAGAAATACCAGCTTTCCCCCTTCAAATAGGACCTTTTCACCCACAAATACCTGTTTTATACCCAATAGAGGACATTTTCTGAAAGACAGGCCAGATTTCTCCCAAACATATCACATCTCCAAGAAATACCAGGATTCCTCCTGAAATAGAACATTTCTCCCTCAAATACCAGCCTTGTCCCCCGAAAATAGGACATTTTCTTCCTGAAAGGTCACATTTCTCCCAAATATATCACATCTTCTCCAAGAAATACCAGGGTTCCCCCTTCAAATAGGACCTTTTCACCCACAAATGCCTCTTTTATCCCCAAAATAGGACAGTTTCTTCCAGAAATGCCACATTTCTCCCAAATAGATCACATCTTCTCCAAGAAATACCAGGTTTCCCCCTTCAAATAGGACATTTCTCCCACAAATACCTCTTTTATCCCCCAAATAGGACAGTTTCTACCAGAAATGCCCGATTTCTTCCAAATATATCACATCTTCTCCAAGAAATACCAGGGTTCCCCCTTCAAATAGGACCTTTTCACCCACAAATACCTCTTTTATCCCCAAAAGAGGACAGTTTCTTCCAGAAATGCCACATTTCTCCCAAACATATCACATCTCCAAGAAATAACAGGATTCCTCCTGAAATAGGACCTTTTCTCCCAAAAATACCTGCCTTCTCCCCAGAAAATAGGACTTTTTCTTCCAGAACGGCCAGATTTCTCCCAAATATATCACATCTTCTCCAAGAAATACCAGGGTTCCCCCTTCAAATAGGACCTTTTCACCCACAAATACCTGTTTGATCCCCAAAATAGGACAGTTTCTTCAAGAAATGCAACATTTCTCCCAAATATATCACATCTTCTCCAAGAAATACCAGGGTTCCCCCTTCAAATAGGACCTTGTCACCCACAAATACCTGCTTTATCCCCAAAATAGGACATTTTCTTCCTGACATGCCAGATTTCTCCCAAATAGATCACATCTTCTCCATGAAATACCAGCTTTCCCCCTTGAAATAGGACCTTTTCACCCACAAATACCTGTTCTATCCTCAAAACTGGAAATTTTCTTACAGAAATGCCCGATTTCTTCCAAATATATCACATCTTCTCCAAGAAATACCAGGGTTCCCCCTTCAAATAGGACCTTTTCACCCACAAATACCTCTTTTATCCCCAAAAGGTGACAGTTTCTTCCAGAAATGCCAGATTTCTCCCAAATAGATCACATCTTCTCCAAGAAATACCAGGGTTCCCCCTTCAAATAGGACCTTTTCACCCACAAATACCTCTTTTATCCCCAAAAGAGGACAGTTTCTTCCAGAAAGGCCACATTTCTCCCAAATATATCACATCTTCTCCAAGAAATACCAGCTTTCCCCCTTCAAATAGGACCTTTTCACCCACAAATACCTCTTTTATCCCCAAAAGAGGACAGTTTCTTCCAGAAATGCCACATTTCTCCCAAATAGATCACATCTTCTCCAATAAATACCAGGATTCCTCCTGAAATAGGACATTTCTCCCACAAATACCTGTTTTATCCCCAAAAGACGACAGTTTCTTCCAGAAAGGCCAGATTTCTCCCAAATATATCACATCTTCTCCAAGAAATACCAGGATTCCCCCTTCAAATAGGACCTTTTCACCCACAAATACCTCGTTTATCCCCAAAAGAGGACAGTTTCTTCCGGAAATGCCACATTTCTCCCAAATAGATCACATCTTCTCCAAGAAATACCAGCGTTCCCCCTTCAAATAGGATCATTTCACCCACAAATACCTCTTTTATCCCCAAAAGAGGACAGTTTCTTCCAGAAAGGCCACATTTCTCCCAAATATATCACAGCTTCTCCAAGAACTACCAGATTTCCTCCTTCAAATAGGACCTTTTCACCCACAAATACCTCTTTTATCCCCAAAATAGGACATTTTCTTCCAGAAATGCCACATTTCTCCCAAATAGATCACATCTTCTCCAAGAAATACCAGATTTCCCCCTTCAAATAGGACCTTTTCACCCACAAATACCATCCTACTCCCCCCAAAATGGACATTTTCTTGCAGAAATTCCACATTTCTCCCAAGTAGATCACAGCTTCTCCAAGAAATACCAGGTTTCCCCCTTCAAATAGGACCTTTTCACCCACAAATACCTCTTTTATCCCCAAAAGAGGACATTTTCTTCAAGAAAGGCCAGATTTCTCCCAAATATATCACATCTTCTCCAAGAAATAGCAGCTTTCCCCCTTCAAATAGGACCTTTTCACCCACAAATATCTGTTTTATCCCCACAATAGGACAGTTTCTTCCAGAAATGCCCGATTACTCCCAAATAGATCACATCTTCTCCAAGAAATACCTGCTTTCCCCCTTCAAATAGGACCTTTTCACCCACAAATACCTCTTTTATCCCCAAAAGAGGACAGTTTCTTCCAGACATGCCACTTTTCTCCCAAATAGATCACATCTCCAAGAAATAACAGGATTCCTCCTGAAATAGGACCTTTTCTCCCACAAATACCAGCCTTCTCCCCAGAAAATAGGACTTTTTCCTCCAGGAATGCCAGATTTCTCCCAAATATATCACATCTTCTCCAAGAAATAACAGGTTTCCCCCTTCAAATAGGACCTTTTCACGCACAAAAACCTGTTTGATCCCCAAAATAGGAAATTTTCTTCAGGAAATGCCAGATTTCTCCCAAATATATCACATCTTCTCCAAGAAATACCAGGTTTCCCTCTTCAAATAGGACCTTTTCACCCACAAATACCTCTTTTATCCCCAAAAGAGAACAGTTTCTTCCAGAAATGCCACATTTCTCCCAAATATATCACATCTTCTCCAAGAAATACCAGCTTTCCCCCTTCAAATAGGACCTTTTCACGCACAAAAACCTGTTTGATCCCCAAAATAGGAAATTTTCTTCAGGAAATGCCAGATTTCTCCCAAATATATCACATCTTCTCCAAGAAATACCAGCTTTCCCTCTTCAAATAGGACCTTTTCACCCACAAATACCTCTTTTATCCCCAAAATAGGACAGTTTCTTCTTCTAGAAATGCCAGATTTTTCCCAAATATATCAAATCTTCTCCAAGAAATGCAGGCTTTCCCCCTTGAAATAGGACCTTGTCACCCACAAAAACCTCTTTTATCCCGAAAATAGGACATTTTCATCCTGACATGCCAGATTTCTCCAAATATATCACATCTTCTGCAAGAAATACCAGCTTTCCCCCTTCAAATAGGACCTTTTCACCTGCAAATACCTGCTTTATCCCCAAAAGAGGACTTTTTCTTCCTGACATGCCAGATTTCTCCCAAATATAGCACATCTTCTCCAAGAAATACCAGGTTTCCCCCTCGAAATAGGACCTTGTCACCCACAAATACCTCTTTTATCCCCAAAATAGGACAGTTTCTTCCAGAAATGCCCGATTTCTCCCAAATAGATCACATCTTCTCCAAGAAATACCAGGGTTCCCCCTTCAAATAGGAACTTTTCACCACAAATACCTGCTTTATCCCCAAAATAGGACAGTTTCTTCCAGAAATGCCACATTTCTCCCAAATATATCACATCTTCTCCAAGAAATACCAGGGTTCCCCCTTCAAATAGGACCTTTTCACCCACAAATACCTACTTTATCCCCAAAAGAGGACAGTTTCTTCCAGAAAGGCCAGATTTCTCCCAAATAGATCTCATCTTCTCCAAGAAATACCAGCTTTCCCCCTTCAAATAGGACCTTTTCACCCACAAATACCTGCTTTGTCCCCAAAATAGGATATTTTCTTCCAGAAATGCCAGATTTCTCCCAAATATATCACATCTTCTCCAAGAAATACCTGGGTTCCCCCTTCAAATAGGACCTTTTCACCCACAAATACCTGCTTTATCCCCAAAATAGGATATTTTCTTCCAGAAATGCCCGATTTCTCCCAAATATATCACATCTTCTCCAAGAAATACCAGGGTTCCCCCTTCAAATAGGACCTTTTCACCCACAAATACCTCCTTTATCCCCAAAAGAGGACATTTTCTTCCAGAAATGCCACATTTCTCCCAAATATATCACATCTTCTCCAAGAAATACCAGATTTCCCCCTTCTAATAGGATCCTTTCACCCACAAATACCTCTTTTATCCCCAAAATAGGACAGTTTCTTCCAGAAATGCCACATTTCTCCCAAATATATCACATCTTCTCCAAGAAATACCAGCTTTCCCCCTTCAAATAGGACCTTTTCTCCCCGAAATACCTCTTTTATCCCCAAAATTGGACATTTTCTTCCAGAAATGCCACATTTCTCCCAAATGTATCACATCTTCTCCAAGAAATACCAGGGTTCCCCCTTCAAATAGGACCTTTTCACCCACAAATACCTCTTTTATCCCCAAAATAGGACAGTTTCTTCCAGAAATGTCACATTTCTCCCAAATATATCACAGCTTCTCCAGGAAATACCAGGATTCCTCCTGAAATAGGACCTTTTCACCCACAAATACCAGCCTTCTTCCCCCAGATTGGAAATTTTCTTGCAGAAATGCCACATTTCTCCCAATTAGATCACATCTTCTCCAAGAAATACCAGGGTTCCCCCTTCAAATAGGACCTTTTCACCCACTAATACCTCCTTTATCCCCAAAATTGGACAGTTTCTTCCAGAACTGCCAGATTTCTCCCAAATATATCACATCTTCTCCAAGAAATACCAGCTTTCCCCCTCGAAATTGGACCTGTTCACCCACAAGTACCTCTTTTATCCCCAAAATAGGACATTTTCTTCCAGAAATGCCACATTTCTCCCAAATATATCACATCTTCTCCAAGAAATACCAGGATTCCTCCTGAAATAGGACCTTTTCTAACACAAATACCAGCCTTCTCCTCTGAAAATAGGACATTTTCTTGCTGACATGCCAGATTTCTCCCAAATATCGAACATCTTCTCCAAGAAATACCAGGGTTCCCCCTTCAAATACGACCTTTTCAACCACAAATACCTCTTTTATACCCAAAATAGGACAGTTTCTTCCCGAAATGCCACATTTCTCCCAAATATATCACATCTTCTCCAAGAAATACCAGCTTTCCCCCCTCAAATAGGACGTTTTCTCCCCTTAATACCTCTTTTATCCCCAAAAGAGGACAGATTCTTCCAGAAATACCAGGTTTCCCCCTTCAAATAGGACCTTTTCTCCCACAAATACCTGCTTTATCCGCAAAATAGGACATTTTCTTCCAGAAATGCCAGATTTCTCCCAAATATATCACAGCTTCTCCAAGAAATACCTGCTTTCCCCCTTCAAATAGGACCTTTTCACCCACAAATACCTGTTTTATCCCCAATAGAGGACATTTTCTGAAAGACAGGCCAGATTTCTCCCAAACAGATCACATCTCCAAGAAATACCAGGATTCCTCCTGAAATAGAACATTTCTCCCTCAAGTACCTGCCTTGTCCCCCGAAAATAGGACATTTTCTCCCCGAAAGGTCAGATTTCTCCCAAATATATCACATCTTCTCCAAGAAATACCAGGGTTCCCCCTTGAAATAGGACCTTTTCACCCACAAATGCCTCTTTTATCCCCAAAATAGGACAGTTTCTTCCAGAAATGCCACATTTCTCCCAAATAGATCACATCTTCTCCAAGAAATACCAGGTTTCCCCATTCAAATAGGACATTTCTCCCACAAATACCTCTTTTATCCCCCAAATAGGACAGTTTCTACCAGAAATGCCAGATTTCTCCCAAATATATCACATCTTCTCCAATAAATACCAGGATTCCTCCTGAAATAGGACATTTCTCCCACAAATATCTGTTTTATCCCCAAAAGACGACAGTTTCTTCCAGAAAGGCCAGATTTCTCCCAAATATATCACATCTTCTCCAAGAAATACCAGGATTCCCCCTTCAAATAGGACCTTTTCACCCACAAATACCTCTTTTATCCCCAAAAGAGGAGAGTTTCTTCCGGAAATGCCACATTTCTCCCAAATATATCACATCTTCTCCAAGAAATACCAGCGTTCCCCCTTCAAATAGGATCCTTTCACCCACAAATACCTCTTTTATCCCCAAAAGAGGACAGTTTCTTCCAGAAAGGCCACATTTCTCCCAAATATATCACAGCTTCTCCAAGAACTACCAGATTTCCTCCTTCAAATAGGACCTTTTCACCCACAAATACCTGCTTTATCCCCAAAATAGGACAGTTTCTTCCAGAAATGCCACATTTCTCCCAAATATATCACATCTTCTCCAAGAAATACCAGATTTCCCCCTTCAAATAGGACCTTTTCACCCACAAATACCATCCTACTCCCCCCAAAATGGACATTTTCTTGCAGAAATGCCATATTTCTCCCAAGTAGGTCACAGCTTCTCCAAGAAATACCAGCGTTCCCCCTTCAAATAGGATCCTTTCACCCACAAATACCTCTTTTATCCCCAAAAGAGGACAGTTTCTTCCAGACATGCCACATTTCTCCCAAATATATCACATCTTCTCCAAGAAATAGCAGCTTTCCCCCTTCAAATAGGACCTTTTCACCCACAAATATCTGTTTTATCCCCACAATAGGACAGTTTCTTCCAGAAATGCCGGATTTCTCCCAAATAGATCACATCTTCTCCAAGAAATACCAGGGTTCCCCCTTCAAATAGGACCTTTTCACCCACAAATACCTCTTTTATCCCCAAAAGAGGACAGTTTCTTCCAGAAATGCCACATTTCTCCCAAACATATCACATCTCCAAGAAATAACAGGATTCCTCCTGAAATAGGACCTTTTCTCCCACAAATACCTGCCTTCTCCCCAGAAAATAGGAGTTTTTCTTCCAGAACGGCCAGATTTCTCCCAAATATATCACATCTTCTCCAAGAAATACCAGCTTTCCCCCTTCAAATAGGAACTTTTCACCCACAAATACCTCTTTTATCCCCAAAAGAGGACAGTTTCTTCAGGAAATGCAACATTTCTCCCAAATATATCACATCTTCTCCAAGAAATACCAGGGTTCCCCCTTCAAATAGGACCTTGTCACCCACATATACCTGCTTTATCCCCAAAATAGGACATTTTCTTCCTGACATGCCAGATTTCTCCCAAATAGATCACATCTTCTCCATGAAATACCAGCTTTCCCCCTTGAAATAGGACCTTTTCACCCACAAATACCTGTTCTATCCTCAAAACTGGAAATTTTCTTACAGAAATGCCCGATTTCTTCCAAATATATCACATCTTCTCCAAGAAATACCAGGGTTCCCCCTTCAAATAGGACCTTTTCACCCACAAATACCTCTTTTATCCCCAAAAGAGGACAGTTTCTTCCAGAAATGCCACATTTCTCCCAAATAGATCACATCTTCTCCAAGAAATACCAGGGTTCCCCCTTCAAATAGGACCTTTTCACCCACAAATACCTCTTTTATCCCCACAATAGGACAGTTTCTTCCAGAAAGGCCACATTTCTCCCAAATATATCACATCTTCTCCAAGAAATACCAGCTATCCCCCTTCAAATAGGACCTTTTCACCCACAAATACCTCTTTTATCCCCAAAAGAGGACAGTTTCTTCCAGAAATGCCACATTTCTCCCAAATAGATCACATCTTCTCCAATAAATACCAGGATTCCTCCTGAAATAGGACATTTCTCCCACAAATACCTGTTTTATCCCCAAAAGACGACAGTTTCTTCCAGAAAGGCCAGATTTCTCCCAAATATATCACATCTTCTCCAAGAAATACCAGGATTCCCCCTTTAAATAGGACCTTTTCACCCACAAATACCTCTTTTATCCCCAAAATAGGACAGTTTCTTCCGGAAATGCCACATTTCTCCCAAATATATCACATCTTCTCCAAGAAATACCAGCGTTCCCCCTTCAAATAGGATCCTTTCACCCACAAATACCTCTTTTATCCCCAAAAGAGGACAGTTTCTTCCAGAAAGGCCACATTTCTCCCAAATATATCACAGCTTCTCCAAGAACTACCAGTTTTCCTCCTTCAAATAGGACCTTTTCACCCACAAATACCTCTTTTATCCCCAAAATAGGACATTTTCTTCCAGAAATGCCACATTTCTCCCAAATAGATCACATCTTCTCCAAGAAATACCAGATTTCCCCCTTCAAATAGGACCTTTTCACCCACAAATACCATCCTACTCCCCCCAAAATGGACATTTTCTTGCAGAAATGCCACATTTCTCCCAAGTAGATCACAGCTTCTCCAAGAAATACCAGGTTTCCCCCTTCAAATAGGACCTTTTCACCCACAAATACCTCTTTTATCCCCAAAAGAGGACATTTTCTTCAAGAAAGGCCAGATTTCTCCCAAATATATCACATCTTCTCCAAGAAATACCAGCTTTCCCCCTTCAAATAGGACCTTTTCACCCACAAATATCTGTTTTATCCCCACAATAGGACAGTTTCTTCCAGAAATGCACGATTACTCCCAAATAGATCACATCTTCTCCAAGAAATACCAGCTTTCCCCCTTCAAATAGGACCTTTTCACCCACAAATACCTGTTTGATCCCCAAAAGAGGACAGTTTCTTCCAGACATGCCACATTTCTCCCAAATAGATCACATCTCCAAGAAATAACAGGATTCCTCCTGAAATAGGACCTTTTCTCCCACAAATACCAGCCTTCTCCCCAGAAAATAGCACTTTTTCCTCCAGGAATGCCAGATTTCTCCCAAATATATCACATCTTCTCCAAGAAATACCAGCTTTCCCCCTTGAAATAGGACCTATTCACGCACAAAAACCTGTTTGATCCCCAAAATTGGAAATTTTCTTCAGGAAATGCCAGATTTCTCCCAAATATATCACATCTTCTCCAAGAAATACCAGGTTTCCCTCTTCAAATAGGATCCTTTCACCCACAAATACCTCTTTTATCCCCAAAAGAGGACAGTTTCTTCCAGACATGCCACATTTCTCCCAAATATATCACAGCTTCTCCAAGAACTACCAGATTTCCTCCTTCAAATAGGACCTTTTCACCCACAAATACCTCTTTTATCCCCAAAATAGGACAGTTTCTTCCAGAAATGCCACATTTCTCCCAAATATATCACATCTTCTCCAAGAAATACCAGGGTTCCCCCTTCAAATAGGACCTTTTAACCCACAAATACCTGTTTTATCCCCAATAGAGGACATTTTCTGAAAGACAGGCCAGATTTCTCCCAAACATATCACATCTCCAAGAAATACCAGGATTCCTCCTGAAATAGAACATTTCTCCCTCAAATACCAGCCTTCTCCCCCGAAAATAGGACATTTTCTTCCTGAAAGGTCAGATTTCTCCCAAATATATCACATCTTCTCCAAGAAATACCAGGGTTCCCCCTTGAAATAGGACCTTTTCACCCACAAATGCCACTTTTATCCCCAAAATAGGACAGATTCTTCCAGAAATGCCACATTTCTCCCAAATAGATCACATCTTCTCCAAGAAATACCAGGTTTCCCCCTTCAAATAGGACATTTCTCCCACAAATACCTCTTTTATCCCCCAAATAGGACAGTTTCTTCCAGAAATGCCATATTTCTCCCAAATATATCACATCTTCTCCAAGAAATACCAGCTTTCCCCCTTGAAATAGGACCTTTCTCCCACAAATACCTCTTTTATCCCCAAAAGAGGACAGTTTCATCCAGAAATGCCACATTTCTCCCAAATATATCACATCTTCTCCAAGAAATACCAGGTTTCCCCCTTCAAATTGGACCTTTTCACACACAAATACCTCTTTTATCCCCAAAATAGAACATTTTCTTCCAGAAATGCCACATTTCTCCCACATATATCACATCTTCTCCAAGAAATACCAGCTTTCCCCCTTCAAATAGGACCTTTTCACCCACAAATACCTCTTTTATCCCCAAAATTGGACATTTTCCTCCAGACATGCCACATTTCTCCCAAATATATCACATCTTCTCCAAGAAATACCAGGGTTCCCCCTTCAAATAGGACCTTTTCACCCACAAATACCTGTTTTATCCCCAAAAGAGGACAGTTTCTTCCAGAAAGGCCACATTTCTCCCAAATATATCACATCTTCTCCGAGAAATACCAGCTTTCCCCCTTCAAATAGGACCTTTTCACCCACAAATACCTCTTTTATCCCCAAAATATGACAGTTTCCTCCAGACATGCCACATTTCTCCGAAATATATCACATCTTCTCCAAGAAATACCAGGGTTCCCCCTTCAAATAGGACCTTTTCACCCACAAATACCTCCTTTATCCCCAAAGTAGATTAGTTACTTCCAGAAATGCCAGATTTCTCCCAAATATATCACATCTTCTCCAAGAAATACCAGGTTTCCCCCTGAAAGACGACCTTTTCACCCACAAATACCTGCTTTATCCCCAAAATTGGACATTTTCTTCCAGAAATGCCACATTTCTCCCAAATATATCACATCTCCTCCAAGAAATACCAGGGTTCCCCCTTCAAATAGGACCTTGTCACCCACAAATACCTGCTTTATCCCCAAAATAGGACATTTTCTTCCTGACATGCCAGATTTCTCCAAAATATATCACATCTTCTCCATGAAATACCAGCTTTCCCAATTGAAATAGGACCTTGTCACCCACAAATACCTGTTCTATCCTCAAAACTGGAAATTTTCTTACAGAAATGCCCGATTTCTTCCAAATATATCACATCTTCTCCAAGAAATACCAGCTTTCCCCCTTCAAATAGGACCTTTTCTCCCACAAATACCTGCTTTATCCCCAAAATAGCACAGTTTCTTCCAGAAATGCCACATTTCTCCCAAATAGATCACATCTTCTCCAAGAAATACCAGGGTTCCCCCTTCAAATAGGACCTTTTCACCCTCAAATACCTCTTTTATCCCCAAAATTGGACAGTTTCTTCCAGAAAGGCCACATTTCTCCCAAGTATATCACATCTTCTCCAAGAAATACCAGCTTTCCCCCTTCAAATAGGACATTTTCACCCACAAATACCTCTTTTATCCCCAAAAGAGGACAGTTTCTTCCAGAAATGCCACATTTCTCCCAAATAGATCACATCTTCACCAATAAATACCAGGACTCCTCCTGAAATAGGACATTTCGCCCACAAATACCTGTTTTATCCCCAAAAGACGACAGTTTCTTCCAGAAAGGCCACATTTCTCCCAAATATATCACATCTTCTCCAAGAAATACCAGGATTCCCCCTTCAAATAGGACCTTTTCACCCACAAATACCTCTTTTATCCCCAAAATAGGACAGATTCTTCCGGAAATGCCACATTTCTCCCAAATATATCACATCTTCTCCAAGAAATACCAGGTTTCCCCCTTCAAATAGGACCTTTTCACCCACAACTACCATCCTACTCCCCCCAAATTGGACATTTTCTTGCAGGAATGCCACATTTCTCCCAAATAGATCACAGCTTCTCCAAGAAATACCAGGTTTCCCCCTTCAAATAGGACCTTTTCACCCACAAATACCTCTTTTATCCCCAAAAGAGGACATTTTCTTCAACAAAGGCCAGATTTCTCCCAAATAGATCACATCTTCTCCAAGAAATACCAGCTTTCCCCCTTCAAATAGGACCTTTTCACCCACAAATATCTGTTTTATCCCCACAATAGGACAGTTTCTTCCAGAAATGCCCGATTTCTCCCAAATATATCACATCTTCTCCAAGAAATACCAGCTTTCCCCCTTCAAATAGGACCTTTTCACCCACAAATACCTCTTTTATCCCCAAAAGAGGACAGTTTCTTCCAGACATGCCATATTTCTCCCAAACATATCACATCTCCAAGAAAGAACAGGATTCCTCCTGAAATAGGACCTTTTCTCCCACAAATACTAGCCTTCTCCCCAGAAAATAGGACTTTTTCTTCCAGAACGGCCAGATTTCTCCCTAATATATCACATCTTCTCCAAGAAATACCAGCTTTCCCTCTAAAAATAGGACCTTTTCACGCACAAAAACCTGTTTTATCCCCGAAATAGGACATTTTCTTCCAGAAATGCCACATTTCTCCCAAATATATCACATCTTCTCCAAGAAATACCAGCTTTCCCCCTTCAAATAGGACCTTTTCACCCACAAATACCTCTTTTATCCCCAATAGAGGACATTTTCTTAAAGACAGGCCAGATTTCTCCCAAACATATCACATCTCCAAGAAATACCAGGATTCCTCCTGAAATAGGACCTTTTCTCCCACAAATACCAGCCTTCTCCCCCGAAAATAGGACATTTTCTACCAGAAATGCCACATTTCTCCCACATATATCACAGCTTCACCAAGAAATACCAGCTTTCCCCCTTGAAATAGGACCTTTTCACCCACAAATACCTGTTTGATCCCCAAAATAGGACAGTTTCTTCCAGAAATGCCACATTTCTCCCAAATATATCACATCTTCTCCAAGAAATACCAGGTATCCCCCTTCAAATAGGACCTTTTCACCCACAAATACCTGTTTGATCCCCAAAATAGGACAGTTTCTTCCAGAAATGCCACATTTCTCCCGAACATATCACATCTCCAAGAAATACCATCATTCCTCCTGAAGTAGAACATTTCTCCCACAAATACCAGCCTTCTCCCCCGAAAATACGACATTTTCTTCCTGAAAGGTCAGATTTCTCCCAAATATATCACATCTTCTCCAAGAAATACCAGGGTTCCCCATTCAAATAGGACCTTTTCACCCACAAATACCTCTTTTATCCCCAAAAGAGGACAGTTTCTTCTGGAAATGCCACATTTCTCCCAAATATATCACATCTTCTCCAAGAAATACCAGCTTTCCCCCTTCAAATAGGACCTTTTCACCCACAAATACCTCCTTTATCCCCAAAGTAGATCAGTTACTTCCAGAAATGCCAGATTTCTCCCAAATATATCACAGCTTCTCCAAGAAATACAAGGAATCCTCCTGAAATACGACCTTTTCACCCACAAATACCTGTTTGATCCCCAAAATTGGACATTTTCTTCCAGAAATGCCACATTTCTCCCAAATATATCACAGCTTCTCCAAGAAATACCAGGATTCCCCCTTCAAATAGGACCTTTTCACCCACAAATACCTGCTTTATCCCCAAAATAGGACATTTTCATCCAGACATGCCAGATTTCTCCCAAATATATCACATCTTCTCCAAGAAATACCAGCTATCCCCCTTCAAATAGGACCTTTTCACCCACAAATACCTGTTCTATCCACAAAATTGGAAATTTTCTTACAGAAATGCCACATTTCTCCTAATATATCACATCTTCTCCAAGAAATACCAGGGTTCCCCCTTCAAATAGGACCTTTTCACCCACAAATACCTCTTTTATCCCCAAAAGAGGACAGTTTCTTCCAGAAATGCCCGATTTCTCCCAAATATATCACATCTTCTCCAAGAAATACCAGGGTTCCCCCTTCAAATAGGACCTTTTCACCCACAAGTACCTCTTTTATCCCCAAAAGAGGACAGTTTCTGCCGGAAATGCCACATTTCTCCCAAATAGATCACATCTTCTCCAAGAAATACCAGGTTTCCCCCTTCAAATAGGACCTTTTCACCCACAAATACCATCCTACTCCCCCCAAATTGGACATTTTCTTGCAGAAATGCCACATTTCTCCCAAATAGATCACAGCTTCTCCAAGAAATACCAGGTTTCCCCCTTGAATTAGGACCTTTTCACCCACAAATACCTCTTTTATGCCCAAAATAGGACAGTTTCTTCCAGACATGCCACATTTCTCCCAAATATATCACATCTTCTCCAAGAAATACCAGGGTTCCCCCTTCAAATAGGACCTTTTCACCCACAAATATTTGTTTTATCCCCACAATAGGACAGTTTCTTCCAGAAATGCCCGATTTCTCCCAAATATATCACATCTTCTCCAAGAAATACCAGGTTTCCCCCTTCAAATAGGACCTTTTCACCCACAAATACCTCTTTTATCCCCAAAAGAGGACAGTTTCTTCCAGAAATGCCACATTTCTCCCAAACATATCACATCTCCAAGAAATACCAGGATTCCTCCTGAAATAGGACCATTTCAACCACAAATACCAGCCTTCTCCCCCCAAAATAGGACATTTTCTACCACAAATGCCACATTTCTCCCACATACATCACAGCTTCACCAAGAAATACCAGCTTTCCCCCTTCAAATAGGACCTTTTCACCCACAAATACCTGTTTGATCCCCAAAATAGGACAGTTTCTTCCAGAAATGCCCGATTTCTCCCAAGTAGATCACATCTTCTCCAAGAAATACCAGGATTCCTCCTGAAATAGAACATTTCTCCCAGAAATACCAGCCTTCTCCCCCGAAAACAGGACATTTTCTTCCTGAAAGGTCAGATTTCTCCCAAATACATCACAGCTTCTCCAAGAAATACCAGCTTTCCCCCTTCAAATAGGACCTTTTCACCCACAAATGCCTCTTTTATCCCCAAAATAGGACATTTTTTTCCGGAAATGCTACATTTCTCCCAAATATATCACATCTTCTCCAAGAAATACCAGCTTTCCCCCTTCAAATAGGACCTTTTCACCCACAAACACCTCCTTTATTCCCAAAGTAGATCAGTTACTTCCAGAAATGCCGGATTTCTCCCAAATATATCACAGCTTCTCCGAGAAATACCAGGATTCCTCCTGAATTACGACCTTTTCACCCACCAATACCTGCTTTATCCCCAAAATTGGACATTTTCTTCCAGACATGCCACATTTCTCCAAATATATCACAGCTACTCCAAGAAATACCAGCTTTCCCCCTTCAAATAGGACCTTTTCACCCACAAATATTTGTTTTATCCCCAAAATAGGACAGTTTCTTCCAGAAATGCCACATTTCTCCCGAACATATCACATCTCCAAGAAATACCATCATTCCTCCTGAAGTAGAACATTTCTCCCACAAATACCAGCCTTCTCCCCCGAAAATACGACATTTTCTTCCTGAAAGGTCAGATTTCTCCCAAATATATCACATCTTCTCCAAGAAATACCAGGGTTCCCCATTCAAATAGGACCTTTTCACCCACAAATACCTCTTTTATCCCCAAAATAGGACATTTTCTTCTGGAAATGCCACATTTCTCCCAAATATATCACATCTTCTCCAAGAAATACCAGCTTTCCCCCTTCAAATAGGACCTTTTCACCCACAAATACCTCCTTTATCCCCAAAGTAGATCAGTTACTTCCAGAAATGCCAGATTTCTCCCAAATATATCACAGCTTCTCCAAGAAATACAAGGAATCCTCCTGAAATACGACCTTTTCACCCACAAATACCTGTTTGATCCCCAAAATTGGACATTTTCTTCCAGAAATGCCACATTTCTCCCAAATATATCACAGCTTCTCCAAGAAATACCAGGATTCCCCCTTCAAATAGGACCTTTTCACCCACAAATACCTGCTTTATCCCCAAAATAGGACATTTTCATCCAGACATGCCAGATTTCTCCCAAATATATCACATCTTCTCCAAGAAATACCAGCTATCCCCCTTCAAATAGGACCTTTTCACCCACAAATACCTGTTCTATCCACAAAATTGGAAATTTTCTTACAGAAATGCCACATTTCTCCTAATATATCACATCTTCTCCAAGAAATACCAGGGTTCCCCCTTCAAATAGGACCTTTTCACCCACAAATACCTCTTTTATCCCCAAAAGAGGACAGTTTCTTCCAGAAATGCCCGATTTCTCCCAAATATATCACATCTTCTCCAAGAAATACCAGGGTTCCCCCTTCAAATAGGACCTTTTCACCCACAAGTACCTCTTTTATCCCCAAAAGAGGACAGTTTCTGCCGGAAATGCCACATTTCTCCCAAATAGATCACATCTTCTCCAAGAAATACCAGGTTTCCCCCTTCAAATAGGACCTTTTCACCCACAAATACCATCCTACTCCCCCCAAATTGGACATTTTCTTGCAGAAATGCCACATTTCTCCCAAATAGATCACAGCTTCTCCAAGAAATACCAGGTTTCCCCCTTGAATTAGGACCTTTTCACCCACAAATACCTCTTTTATGCCCAAAATAGGACAGTTTCTTCCAGACATGCCACATTTCTCCCAAATATATCACATCTTCTCCAAGAAATACCAGGGTTCCCCCTTCAAATAGGACCTTTTCACCCACAAATATTTGTTTTATCCCCACAATAGGACAGTTTCTTCCAGAAATGCCCGATTTCTCCCAAATATATCACATCTTCTCCAAGAAATACCAGGTTTCCCCCTTCAAATAGGACCTTTTCACCCACAAATACCTCTTTTATCCCCAAAAGAGGACAGTTTCTTCCAGAAATGCCACATTTCTCCCAAACATATCACATCTCCAAGAAATACCAGGATTCCTCCTGAAATAGGACCATTTCAACCACAAATACCAGCCTTCTCCCCCCAAAATAGGACATTTTCTACCACAAATGCCACATTTCTCCCACATACATCACAGCTTCACCAAGAAATACCAGCTTTCCCCCTTCAAATAGGACCTTTTCACCCACAAATACCTGTTTGATCCCCAAAATAGGACAGTTTCTTCCAGAAATGCCCGATTTCTCCCAAGTAGATCACATCTTCTCCAAGAAATACCAGGATTCCTCCTGAAATAGAACATTTCTCCCAGAAATACCAGCCTTCTCCCCCGAAAACAGGACATTTTCTTCCTGAAAGGTCAGATTTCTCCCAAATACATCACAGCTTCTCCAAGAAATACCAGCTTTCCCCCTTCAAATAGGACCTTTTCACCCACAAATGCCTCTTTTATCCCCAAAATAGGACATTTTTTTCCGGAAATGCTACATTTCTCCCAAATATATCACATCTTCTCCAAGAAATACCAGCTTTCCCCCTTCAAATAGGACCTTTTCACCCACAAACACCTCCTTTATTCCCAAAGTAGATCAGTTACTTCCAGAAATGCCGGATTTCTCCCAAATATATCACAGCTTCTCCGAGAAATACCAGGATTCCTCCTGAATTACGACCTTTTCACCCACCAATACCTGCTTTATCCCCAAAATTGGACATTTTCTTCCAGACATGCCACATTTCTCCAAATATATCACAGCTACTCCAAGAAATACCAGCTTTCCCCCTTCGAATAGGACCTTTTCACCCACAAATACCTCTTTTATCCCCAGAAGAGGACAGTTTATTCCAGACATGCCACATTTCTCCCAAATAAATCACATCTTCTCCAAGAAATACCAGCTTTCCCCCTTCAAATAGGACCTTTTCACCCACAAATACCTGACTTCTTCCCCAAAATAGGACATTTTCATCCTGCCATGCCAGATTTATCCCAAATATATCACATCTTCTCCAAGAAATACCAGCTTTCCCCCTTCAAATAGGATCCTTTCACCCACAAATACCTCTTTTTTCCCCAAAATAGGACAGTTTCATCCAGAAATGCCACATTTCTAGCAAATATATCACAGCTTCTCCAAGAAATACCAGCTTTCCCCCTTCAAATAGGACCTTTTCACCCACAAATACCTCTTTCATCCCCAAAATAGGACAGTTTCTTCCAGAAAGGCCACATTTCTCCCAAATATATCACATCTTCTCCAAGAAATACCAGCTTTCCCCCTTCAAATAGGACATTTTCACCCACAAATAACTCTTTTTTTCCCAAAATAGGACAGTTTCTTCCAGACATGCCACATTTCTCCCAAATATATCACATCTTCTCCAAGAAATACCAGCTTTCCCCCTTCAAATAGGACCTTTTCACCCACAAATACCTGTTTGATCCCCAAAAGAGGACAGTTTCTTCCAGAAATACCACATTTCTCCCAAATATATCACATCTTCTCCAAGAAATACCAGGGTTCCCCCTTCAAATAGGACCTTTTCACCCACAAATACCTGTTTGATCCCCAAAAGAGGACAGTTTCTTCCAGAAATAACAGATTTCTCCCTAATATAGAACATCTTCTCCAAGAAATACCTGGATTCCCCCTGGAAATAGGACCTTTTCACCCACAAATACCTCTTTTATCCCCAAAATAAGACATTTCCTTCCAGAAATGCCCAATTTCTCCCAAATAGATCACATCTTCTCCAAGAAATACCAGCTATCCCCCTTCAAATAGGAACTTTTCTCCCACAAATACCTGCTTTATCCCCAAAATAGGACAGTTTCTTCCAGGAATGCCAGATTTCTCCCAAATATATCACATCTTCTCCAAGAAATACCAGCTTTCCCCCTACAAATAGGACCTTTTCAACCACAAATATCTGCTTTATCCCCAAAATAGGATATTTTCTTCCTGAAATGCCACATTTCTCCCAAATATATCACATCTTCTCCAAGAAATACCAGGGTTCCCCCTTCAAATAGGACCTTTTCACCCACAAATACCTGCTTTATCCCCAAAATAGGACATTTTCTTCCAGAAATGCCACATTTCTCCCAAATATATCACAGCTTCTCCAAGAAATACCAGCTTTCCCCCTTGAAATAGGACCTTTTCACCCACAAATACCTCTTTTATCCCCAAAATAGGACATTTTCTTCCAGAAATGCCACATTTCTCCCAAATAGATCACATCTTCTCCAAGAACTACCAGATTTCCCCTTTCTAATAGGACCTTATCAGCCAGAAATACCTGTTTTATCCCCAAAAGTGGATATTTTCTTCCAGAAAATCAAGATTTCTCCCAAATGTATCACATCTTCTCCAAGAAATACCAGCTTTCCCCCTTCAAATAGGACCTTTTCTCCCCGAAATACCTCTTTTATCCCCTAAATAGGACATTTTCTTCCAGAAATGCCAGATTTCTCCCAAATATATCACATCTTCTCCAAGAAATACCAGGGTTCCCCTTTCAAATAGGACCTTTTCACCCCGAAATACCTGTTTTATCCCCAAAATAGGACAGTTTCTTCCAGAAATGCCACATTTCTCCCAAACATATCACATCTTCTCCAAGAAATACCAGGATTCCTCCTGAAATACGACCTTCTCACCCACAAATACCAGCCTTCTTCCCCCAGATTGGACATTTTCTTCCAGAAATGCCAGATTTCTCCCAAATAGATCACATCTTCTCCAAGAAATACCAGCTTTCCTCCTAAAAATAGGACCTTTTCACCCACAAGTACCTCTTTTATCCCCAAAATAGAACAGTTTCTTCCAGAACTGCCAGATTTCTCCCAAACATATCACACCTTCTCCAAGAAATACCAGGTTTCCCCCTTCAAATAGGACCTTTTCACCCACAAATACCAGCCTTCTGCCCCCAGATTGGACATTTTCTTCCAGACATGCCACATTTCTACAAAATATATCACATCTTCTCCAAGAAATACCAGGTTTCGCCCTGGAAATAGGACCTTTTCACCCACAAATACTTCTTTTATCCCCAAAATAGTACATTTTCTTCCAGAAATGCCACATTTCTCCCAAATATATCACATCTTCTCCAAGAAATACCAGGGTTCCTCCTGAAATAGGACCTTTTCTCCCACAAATACCAGCCTTCTCCCCCCAGATTGGACAATTTCTTCCAGAAATGCCACATTTCTCCCAAATATATCACATCTTCTCCAAGAAATACTACGTTTCCCCCTTCAAATAGGACCTTTTCACCCACAAATACCTCTTTTATCCCCAAAAGAGGACATTTTCTTCCAAAAAGGCCAGATTTCTCCCAAACATATCACATCTCCAAGAAATACCAGGATTCCTCGTGAAATAGGAACTTTTCTCCCACTAATACCAGCCTTCTCCCCGGAAAATAGGATATTGTCTTCCAGAAAGGCCACATTTCACCAAAATATATCACATCTTCTCCAAGAAATACCAGCTTTCCCCCTTGAAATAGAAACTTTTCACCCACAAATACCTCTTTTATCCCCAAAATTGGACAGTTTCTTCCAGAAATGCCACATTTCTCCCAAATAGATCACATCTTCTCCAAGAAATACCAGCTTTCCCCCTTCAAATAGGACCTTTTCACCCACAAATACCTCTTTAATTCCCGAAATAGTATATTTTCTTCCAGAAAGGCCAGATTTCTCCCAAATATATCACATCTTCTCCAAGAAATACCAGGTTTCACCCTTCAAATAGGACCTTTTCACCCACAAATACCTCTTTTATCCCCAAAATAGGACAGTTTCTTCCAGAAATGCCACATTTCTCCCAAATAGATCACATCTTCTCCAAGAAATACCAGGTTTCCCCCTTCAAATAGGACCTTTTCACCCACTAATACCTCTTTTATCCCCAAAATAGGACAGTTTATTCCAGACATACCAGATTTCTCCCAAATAGATCACATCTTCTCCAAGAAATACCAGAATTCCTCCTAAAATAGGAACTTTTCTCCCACAAATATCTGCCTTCTCCCCCCAAATTTGACTTTTTCTTCCAGAAATGCCAGATTTCTCCCAAATATATCACATCTTCTCCAAGAAATACCACGTTTCCCCCTTCAAATAGGACCTTTTCACCCACAAATACCTCTTTTATCCCCGAAATAGGACAGTTTCTTCCGGAAATGTCAGATTTCTCCCAAATAGATCACATCTTCTCCAAGAAATACCAGGATTCCCCCTTCAAATAAGGCCTTTTCACCCAGAAATACCTCTTTCAAACCCAAAAGAGGACAGTTTCTTCCAGAAATGCCACATTTCTCCCAAATAGATCACATCTTCTCCAAGAAATACCAGGTTTCCCCCTTCAAATAGGACCTTTTCACCCACAAATACCTGTTTGATCCCCAAAAGAGGAAATTTTCTTCCAGAAATGCCCGATTTCTCCCAAATATATCACATCTTCTCCAAGAAATACCAGGTTTCCCCCTTCAAATAGGACCTTTTCACCCACAAATACCTCTTTTATCCCCAAAAGAGGACATTTTCTTCCAGTAATGCCACATTACTCCCAAACATATCACATCTAGAAGAAATACCAGGATTCCTCCTGAAATAGGACATTTCTCCCACCAATACCAGCCTTCTCCCCTGAAAATAGGACATTTTCTTCAAGAAAGGCCAGATTTCTCCCAAATAGATCACATCTTCTCCAAGAAATACCAGCTTTCCCCCTACAAATGGGACCTTTTCAACCACAAATACCTGCTTTATCCCCAAAATAGGATATTTTCTTCCTGAAATGCCAGATTTCTCCCAAATATATCACATCTTCTCCAAGAAATACCAGGGTTCCCCCTTCAAATAGGACCTTTTCTCCCTCAAATACCTGCTTTATCCCCAAAATATGACATTTTCTTCCAGAAATGCCCAATTTCTCCCTAATATATCACATCTTCTCCAAGAAATACCAGCTTTCCCCCTTCAAATAGGACCTTTTCTCCCACAAATACCTATTTTATCCCCAAAATAGGACATTTTCTTCAAGAAATGCCACATATCTCCCAAATATATCACATCTTCTCCAAGAACTACCAGATTTCCCCCTTCTAATAGGACCTTATCAGCCAGAAATACCTGTTTTATCCCCAAAAGTGGACATTTTCTTCCAGAAATGCCAGATTTCTCCCAAATATATCACATCTTCTCCGAGAAATACCAGCTTTCCCCCTTCAAATAGGACCTTTTCTCCCTGAAATACCTCTTTTATCCCCAAAATAGGACATTTTCTTCCAGAAATGCCAGATTTCTCCCAAATATATCACATCTTCTCCAAGAAATACCAGGATTCCCCCTTCAAATAGGACCTTTTCACCCTCAAATACCTCTTTTATCCCCAAAAGAGGACAGTTTCTTCCAGAAATGCCACATTTCTCCCAAATATATCACATCTTCTCCAAGAAATACCAGGATTCCTCCTGAAATACGACCTTTTCACCCACAAATACCAGCCTTCTCCCCCCGAATTGGACATTTTCTTCCAGAAATGCCAGATTTCTCCCAAATAGATCACATCTTCTCCAAGAAATACCAGCTTTCCCCCTAAAAATAGGACCTTTTCACCCACAAATACCTCTTTTATCCCCAAAATTGGACAGTTTCTTCCAGAACTGCCAGATTTCTCCCAAACATATCACATCTTCTCCTAGAAATACCAGGGTTCCCCCTTCAAATAGGACCTTTTCACCCACAAATACCAGCCTTCTGCCCCCAGATTGGACATTTTCTTCCAGACATGCCAGATTTCTCCCAAATAGATCACATCTTCTCCAAGAAATACCAGGTTTCGCCCTGGAAATAGGACCTTTTCACCCACAAATACTTCTTTTATCCCCAAAATAGTACATTTTCTTCCAGAAATGCCACATTTCTCCCAAATAGATCACATCTTGTCCAAGAAATACCAGGATTCCTCCTGAAATAGGACCTTTTCTCCCACAAATACCAGCCTTCTCCCCCCAGATTGGACATTTTCTTCCAGAAATGCCCGATTTCTCCCAAATATATCACATCTTCTCCAAGAAATACCAGGTTTCCCCCTTCAAATAGGACCTTTTCACCCACAAATACCTCTTTTATCCCCAAAATAGGACAGTTTCTTCCAGAAAGGCCACATTTCTCCCAAACATATCACATCTCCAAGAAATACCAGGATTCCTCCTGAAATAGGACCTTTTCAACCACAAATACCAGCCTTCTCCCCGGAAAATAGGATATTGTCTTCCAGAAAGGCCACATTTCACCCAAATATATCACATCTTCTCCAAGAAATACCAGCTTTCCCCCTTGAAATAGAAACTTTTCACCCTCAAATACCTCTTTTTTTCCCAAAATTGGACATTTTCTTGCAGAAATGCCAGATTTCTACCAAATATATCACAGCTTCTCCAAGAAATACCAGCTTTCCCCCTTCAAATAGGACCTTTTCACCCAGAAATACCTGTTTTATCCCCAAAATAGGACATTTTCTTCCAGAAATGCCACATTTCTCCCAAATAGATCACATCTTCTCCAAGAAACACCAGGGTTCCCCCTTCAAATAGGAACTTTTCACCCACAAATACCTGTTTTATCCCCAAAAGAGGACATTTTCTTCCAGACATGCCACATTTCTCCCAAATATATCACATCTTCTCCAAGAAATACCAGTTTTCACCCTTCAAATAGGACCTTTTCACCCACAAATACCTGTTTTATCCCCAAAAGAGGACAGTTTCTTCCAGAAATGCCATATTTCTCCAAAATATATCACATCTTCTCCAAGAAATACCAGGATTCCTCCTAAAATAGGAACTTTTCTCCCACAAATATCAGCCTTCTCCCCCCAAATTTGACTTTTTCTTCCAGAAATGCCAGATTTCTCCCAAATATATCACATCTTCTCCAAGAAATACCAGGGTTCCCCCTTCAAATAGGGCCTTTTCACCCACAAATACCTCTTTTATCCCCAAAATAGGACAATTTATTCCAGACATGCCACATTTCTCCCAAGTATATCACATCTTCTCCAAGAAATGCCAGGGTTCCCCCTTCAAATAGGACCTTTTCACCCCGAAATACCTGTTTTATCCCCAAAAGAGGACAGTTTCTTCGAGAAATGCCACATTTCTCCAAAATATATCACATCTTCTCCAAGAAATACCAGCTTTCCCCCTTCAAATAGGACCTTTTCACCCACAAATACCAGCATTCTGCCCCCAGATTGGACATTTTCTTCGAGAAATGCCAGATTTCTCCCAAATAGAACACATCTTCTCCAAGAAATAACACGTTTCCCCCTTCAAATAGGACCTTTTCACCCACAAATACCTCTTTATCCCCAAAATAGGACAGTTTCCTCCAGACATGCCACATTTCTCCGAAATATATCACATCTTCTCCAAGAAATACCACGTTTCCCCCTTCAAATAGGACCTTTTCACCCACAAATACCTCCTTTATCCCCAAAGTAGATCACTTACTTCCAGAAATGCCAGATTTCTCCCAAATATATCAGAGCTTCTCCAAGAAATACCAGGATTCCCCCTGAAATACGACCTTTTCACCCTCAAATACCTCTTTTTTTCCCAAAATTGGACATTTTCTTGCAGAAATGCCAGATTTCTACCAAATATATCACAGCTTCTCCAAGAAATACCAGCTTTCCCCCTTCAAATAGGACCTTTTCACCCAGAAATACCTGTTTTATCCCCAAAATAGGACATTTTCTTCCAGAAATGCCACATTTCTCCCAAATAGATCACATCTTCTCCAAGAAACACCAGGGTTCCCCCTTCAAATAGGAACTTTTCACCCACAAATACCTGTTTTATCCCCAAAAGAGGACATTTTCTTCCAGACATGCCACATTTCTCCCAAATATATCACATCTTCTCCAAGAAATACCACGTTTCCCCCTTCAAATAGGACCTTTTCACCCACAAGTACTGGTTCTATCCCCAAAAGAGGACAGTTTCTTCCTGAAAGGCCACATTTCTCCCAAATAGATCACATCTTCTCCAAGAAATACCAGCTTTCCCCCTTCAAATAGGACCTTTTCACCCACAAATACCTCTTTTTTCCCCAAAAGAGGACAGTTTCTTCAAGAAAGGCCACATTTCTCCCAAATAGATCACATCTTCGCCAAGAAATACCAGGATTCCTCTTGAAATAGGACATTTCTCCCACAAATACCTGTTTTATCCCCAAAAGACGACAGTTTCTTCCAGAAAGGCCAGTTTTCTCCCAAATACATCACATCTTCTCCAAGAAATACCAGCTTTACCCCTTCAAATAGGACCTTTTCACCCACAAATACCTCTTTTATCCCCAAAAGAGGACAGTTTCTTCCAGAAATGCCACATTTCTCCCAAATAGATCACATCTTCTCCAAGAAATACCAGCTTTCCCCCTTCAAATAGGACCTTTTCACCCACAAATACCTCTTTCAAACCCAAAATAGGACAGTTTCTTCCAGAAATGCCCGATTTCTCACAAATAGATCACATCTTCTCCAAGAAATACCAGCTTTCCCCCTTCAAATAGGACCTTTTCACCCACAAATACCTGTTTTATCCCCAAAATAGGACAGTTTCTTCCAGACATGCCACATTTGTCCCAAATAAATCACATCTTCTACAAGAAATACCAGCTTTCCCCCTTCAAATAGGATCCTTTCACCCACAAATACCTCTTTTTTTCCCCAAAATAGGACAGTTTCATCCAGAAATGCCACATTTCTCCCAAATATATCACATCTTCGCCAAGAAATACCACGTTTCCCCCTGGAAATAGGAACTTTTCACCCACAAATACCTCTTTCATCCCCAAAATAGGACAGTTTCTTCCAGAAAGGCCACATTTCTCCCAAATAGATCACATCTTCTCCAAGAAATACCAGCTTTCCCCCTTCAAATAGGACCTTTTCACCCACAAATACCTCTTTTATCCCCAAAAGAGAACAGTTTCTTCCAGACATGCCACGTTTCACCCAAATATATCACATCTTCTCCAAGAAATACCAGGTTTCCCCCTTCAAATAGGACCTTTTCACCCACAAATAACTGTTTGATCCCCAAAAGAGGACAGTTTCTTCCAGAAATACCACATTTCTTCCAAATATATTACATCTGCTCCAAGAAATACCAGCTTTCCCCCTTCAAATAGGACCTTTTCACCCACAAATACCTGTTTGATCCCCAAAATAGGACATTTTCTTCCAGAAATGCCACATTTCTCCCAAATATATCACATCTTCTCCAAGAAATACCAGGGTTCCCCCTTCAAATAGGACCTTGTCACCCACAAATACCTGCCTTCTGCCCCCAGATTGGTCATTTTCTTCCAGAAAGGCCGGATTTCTCCCAAATAGATCTCATCTTCTCCAAGAAATAACAGCTTTCCCCCTTCAAATAGGACCTTTTCTCCCACAAATACCTCTTTTATCCCCAAAAGACGACAGTTTCTTCCAGGAATGCCAGATTTCTCCCAAATATATCACATCTTCTCCATGAAATACCAGGTATCCCCCTTCAAATAGGACCTTTTCACCCACAAACACCTGTTTTATCCCCAAAAGAGGACAGTTTCTTCCAGAAAGGCCACATTTCTCCCAAATAGATCACATCTTCTCCAAGAAATACCAGGATTCCCCCTTCAAATAGGACCTTTTCACCCACAAATACCTCTTTTATCCCTAAATAGGACACTTACTACGAGAAATGCCTCATTTCTCCCAAATAGATCACATCTTCTCCAAGAAATACCAGCTTTCCCCCTTCAAATAGGAACTTTTCACCCACAAATACCTCTTTTATCCCCAAAATAGGACAGTTTCTTCCAGAAATGCCACATTTCTCCCAAATATATCACATCTTCTCCAAGAAATACCAGCTTTCCCCCTTCAAATAGGAACTTTTCACCCACAAATACCTCTTTTTTCCCCAAAAGAGGACAGCTTCTTCCAGACATGCCACATTTCTCCCAAATAGATCACATCTTCTCCAAGAAATACCACGTTTCCCCCTTCAAATAGGACCTTTTCACCCACAAGTACCTCTTTTATCCCCGCAATACGACAGTTTCTTCCAGAAATGCCACATTTCTCCCAAATACATCACATCTTCTCCAAGAAATACCAGGATTCCTCATGAAATACGAACTTTTCTCCCATAAATACCTGCCTTCTCCCCCCAAATTGGACTTTTTCATCCAGAAATGCCACATTTCTCCAAAATAGATCACATCTTCTCCAAGAAATACCAGGTTTCCCCCTGGATATAGGAACTTTTCACCCACAAATCCCTCTTTTATGCCCAAAAGAGGCAGTTTCTGCAAGAAAGGCCACATTTCTCCCAAATATATCACATCTTCTCCAAGAAATACCACGTTTCCCCCTCCAAATTGGACCTTTTCACCCACAAATACCTCTTTTATCCCCAAAAGAGGTCAGTTTCTTCCAGAAATGCCACATTTCTCCCAAATATATCACATCTTCTCCAAGAAATACCAGGATTCCCCCTTCAAATAGGACATTTTCACCCACAAATACCACCTTAATCGCCGAAATACAACAGTTTCTTTCAGAAATGCCACATTTCTCCCAAATAGATCACATCTTCTCCAAGAAATACCAGCTTTCCCCCTTCAAATAGGACCTTTTCACCCACAAATACCTCTTTTTTTCCCAAAAAAGGACAGTTTCTTCCAGAAATGCCACATTTCTCCCCAATAGAACACATCTTCTCCAAGAAATACCACGTTTCCCCCTTCAAATAGGATCCTTTCACCCACAAATACCTCTTTTATCCCCAAAATAGGACAGTTTCTTCCAGAAAGGCCACATTTCTCCCAAACATATCACATCTCCAAGAAATACCAGGATTCCTCCTGAAATAGGACCTTTTCAACCACAAATACCAGCCTTCTCCCCGGAAAATAGGATATTGTCTTCCAGAAAGGCCACATTTCACCCAAATATATCACATCTTCTCCAAGAAATACCAGCTTTCCCCCTTGAAATAGAAACTTTTCACCCTCAAATACCTCTTTTTTTCCCAAAATTGGACATTTTCTTGCAGAAATGCCAGATTTCTACCAAATATATCACAGCTTCTCCAAGAAATACCAGCTTTCCCCCTTCAAATAGGACCTTTTCACCCAGAAATACCTGTTTTATCCCCAAAATAGGACATTTTCTTCCAGAAATGCCACATTTCTCCCAAATAGATCACATCTTCTCCAAGAAACACCAGGGTTCCCCCTTCAAATAGGAACTTTTCACCCACAAATACCTGTTTTATCCCCAAAAGAGGACATTTTCTTCCAGACATGCCACATTTCTCCCAAATATATCACATCTTCTCCAAGAAATACCAGTTTTCACCCTTCAAATAGGACCTTTTCACCCACAAATACCTGTTTTATCCCCAAAAGAGGACAGTTTCTTCCAGAAATGCCATATTTCTCCAAAATATATCACATCTTCTCCAAGAAATACCAGGATTCCTCCTAAAATAGGAACTTTTCTCCCACAAATATCAGCCTTCTCCCCCCAAATTTGACTTTTTCTTCCAGAAATGCCAGATTTCTCCCAAATATATCACATCTTCTCCAAGAAATACCAGGGTTCCCCCTTCAAATAGGGCCTTTTCACCCACAAATACCTCTTTTATCCCCAAAATAGGACAATTTATTCCAGACATGCCACATTTCTCCCAAGTATATCACATCTTCTCCAAGAAATGCCAGGGTTCCCCCTTCAAATAGGACCTTTTCACCCCGAAATACCTGTTTTATCCCCAAAAGAGGACAGTTTCTTCGAGAAATGCCACATTTCTCCAAAATATATCACATCTTCTCCAAGAAATACCAGCTTTCCCCCTTCAAATAGGACCTTTTCACCCACAAATACCAGCATTCTGCCCCCAGATTGGACATTTTCTTCGAGAAATGCCAGATTTCTCCCAAATAGAACACATCTTCTCCAAGAAATAACACGTTTCCCCCTTCAAATAGGACCTTTTCACCCACAAATACCTCTTTATCCCCAAAATAGGACAGTTTCCTCCAGACATGCCACATTTCTCCGAAATATATCACATCTTCTCCAAGAAATACCACGTTTCCCCCTTCAAATAGGACCTTTTCACCCACAAATACCTCCTTTATCCCCAAAGTAGATCACTTACTTCCAGAAATGCCAGATTTCTCCCAAATATATCAGAGCTTCTCCAAGAAATACCAGGATTCCCCCTGAAATACGACCTTTTCACCCTCAAATACCTCTTTTTTTCCCAAAATTGGACATTTTCTTGCAGAAATGCCAGATTTCTACCAAATATATCACAGCTTCTCCAAGAAATACCAGCTTTCCCCCTTCAAATAGGACCTTTTCACCCAGAAATACCTGTTTTATCCCCAAAATAGGACATTTTCTTCCAGAAATGCCACATTTCTCCCAAATAGATCACATCTTCTCCAAGAAACACCAGGGTTCCCCCTTCAAATAGGAACTTTTCACCCACAAATACCTGTTTTATCCCCAAAAGAGGACATTTTCTTCCAGACATGCCACATTTCTCCCAAATATATCACATCTTCTCCAAGAAATACCACGTTTCCCCCTTCAAATAGGACCTTTTCACCCACAAGTACTGGTTCTATCCCCAAAAGAGGACAGTTTCTTCCTGAAAGGCCACATTTCTCCCAAATAGATCACATCTTCTCCAAGAAATACCAGCTTTCCCCCTTCAAATAGGACCTTTTCACCCACAAATACCTCTTTTTTCCCCAAAAGAGGACAGTTTCTTCAAGAAAGGCCACATTTCTCCCAAATAGATCACATCTTCGCCAAGAAATACCAGGATTCCTCTTGAAATAGGACATTTCTCCCACAAATACCTGTTTTATCCCCAAAAGACGACAGTTTCTTCCAGAAAGGCCAGTTTTCTCCCAAATACATCACATCTTCTCCAAGAAATACCAGCTTTACCCCTTCAAATAGGACCTTTTCACCCACAAATACCTCTTTTATCCCCAAAAGAGGACAGTTTCTTCCAGAAATGCCACATTTCTCCCAAATAGATCACATCTTCTCCAAGAAATACCAGCTTTCCCCCTTCAAATAGGACCTTTTCACCCACAAATACCTCTTTCAAACCCAAAATAGGACAGTTTCTTCCAGAAATGCCCGATTTCTCACAAATAGATCACATCTTCTCCAAGAAATACCAGCTTTCCCCCTTCAAATAGGACCTTTTCACCCACAAATACCTGTTTTATCCCCAAAATAGGACAGTTTCTTCCAGACATGCCACATTTGTCCCAAATAAATCACATCTTCTACAAGAAATACCAGCTTTCCCCCTTCAAATAGGATCCTTTCACCCACAAATACCTCTTTTTTTCCCCAAAATAGGACAGTTTCATCCAGAAATGCCACATTTCTCCCAAATATATCACATCTTCGCCAAGAAATACCACGTTTCCCCCTGGAAATAGGAACTTTTCACCCACAAATACCTCTTTCATCCCCAAAATAGGACAGTTTCTTCCAGAAAGGCCACATTTCTCCCAAATAGATCACATCTTCTCCAAGAAATACCAGCTTTCCCCCTTCAAATAGGACCTTTTCACCCACAAATACCTCTTTTATCCCCAAAAGAGAACAGTTTCTTCCAGACATGCCACGTTTCACCCAAATATATCACATCTTCTCCAAGAAATACCAGGTTTCCCCCTTCAAATAGGACCTTTTCACCCACAAATAACTGTTTGATCCCCAAAAGAGGACAGTTTCTTCCAGAAATACCACATTTCTTCCAAATATATTACATCTGCTCCAAGAAATACCAGCTTTCCCCCTTCAAATAGGACCTTTTCACCCACAAATACCTGTTTGATCCCCAAAATAGGACATTTTCTTCCAGAAATGCCACATTTCTCCCAAATATATCACATCTTCTCCAAGAAATACCAGGGTTCCCCCTTCAAATAGGACCTTGTCACCCACAAATACCTGCCTTCTGCCCCCAGATTGGTCATTTTCTTCCAGAAAGGCCGGATTTCTCCCAAATAGATCTCATCTTCTCCAAGAAATAACAGCTTTCCCCCTTCAAATAGGACCTTTTCTCCCACAAATACCTCTTTTATCCCCAAAAGACGACAGTTTCTTCCAGGAATGCCAGATTTCTCCCAAATATATCACATCTTCTCCATGAAATACCAGGTATCCCCCTTCAAATAGGACCTTTTCACCCACAAACACCTGTTTTATCCCCAAAAGAGGACAGTTTCTTCCAGAAAGGCCACATTTCTCCCAAATAGATCACATCTTCTCCAAGAAATACCAGGATTCCCCCTTCAAATAGGACCTTTTCACCCACAAATACCTCTTTTATCCCTAAATAGGACACTTACTACGAGAAATGCCTCATTTCTCCCAAATAGATCACATCTTCTCCAAGAAATACCAGCTTTCCCCCTTCAAATAGGAACTTTTCACCCACAAATACCTCTTTTATCCCCAAAATAGGACAGTTTCTTCCAGAAATGCCACATTTCTCCCAAATATATCACATCTTCTCCAAGAAATACCAGCTTTCCCCCTTCAAATAGGAACTTTTCACCCACAAATACCTCTTTTTTCCCCAAAAGAGGACAGCTTCTTCCAGACATGCCACATTTCTCCCAAATAGATCACATCTTCTCCAAGAAATACCACGTTTCCCCCTTCAAATAGGACCTTTTCACCCACAAGTACCTCTTTTATCCCCGCAATACGACAGTTTCTTCCAGAAATGCCACATTTCTCCCAAATACATCACATCTTCTCCAAGAAATACCAGGATTCCTCATGAAATACGAACTTTTCTCCCATAAATACCTGCCTTCTCCCCCCAAATTGGACTTTTTCATCCAGAAATGCCACATTTCTCCAAAATAGATCACATCTTCTCCAAGAAATACCAGGTTTCCCCCTGGATATAGGAACTTTTCACCCACAAATCCCTCTTTTATGCCCAAAAGAGGCAGTTTCTGCAAGAAAGGCCACATTTCTCCCAAATATATCACATCTTCTCCAAGAAATACCACGTTTCCCCCTCCAAATTGGACCTTTTCACCCACAAATACCTCTTTTATCCCCAAAAGAGGTCAGTTTCTTCCAGAAATGCCACATTTCTCCCAAATATATCACATCTTCTCCAAGAAATACCAGGATTCCCCCTTCAAATAGGACATTTTCACCCACAAATACCACCTTAATCGCCGAAATACAACAGTTTCTTTCAGAAATGCCACATTTCTCCCAAATAGATCACATCTTCTCCAAGAAATACCAGCTTTCCCCCTTCAAATAGGACCTTTTCACCCACAAATACCTCTTTTTTTCCCAAAAAAGGACAGTTTCTTCCAGAAATGCCACATTTCTCCCCAATAGAACACATCTTCTCCAAGAAATACCACGTTTCCCCCTTCAAATAGGACCTTTTCACCCACAAATACCTCTTTGATCCGCAAAAGAGGACAGTTTCTTCAAGAAAGGCCACATTTCTCCCAAATATATCACATCTTCTCCAAGAAATACCACGTTTCCCCCTTCAAATAGGACCTTTTCACCCACAAATACCTCTTTTATCCCCAAAAGAGGACAGTTTCTTCCAGAAATGCCACATTTCTCCCAAATATATCACATCTTCTCCAAGAAATACCAGCTTTCCCCCTTCAAATAGGACCTTTTCACCCACAAATACCTCTTTTATCCCCAAAATAGGACATTTTCTTCCAGAAATGCCATATTTCTCCCAAATATATCACATCTTCTCCAAGAAATACCAGGAGTCCCCCTGGAAATAGGACCTTTTCACCCACAAATACCTCTTTTTTTCCCAAAAGAGGACAGTTTCTTCCAGAAATGCCACATTTCTCCCAAATATATCACATCTTCTCCAAGAAATACCAGGATTCCCCCTTCAAATAGGACCTTTTCACCCACAAATACCTCTTTTATCCCCAAAATTGGACAGTTTCTTCCAGAAATGCCACATTTCTCCCAAATACATCACATCTTCTCCAAGAAATACCAGCTTTCCCCCTTCAAATAGGACCTTTTCACCCACAAATACCTCTTTTATCCCCAAAAGAGGACAGTTTCCTCCAGAAAGGCCAGATTTCTCCCAAATAGATCACATCTTCTCCAAGAAATACCAGCTTTCCCCCTTCAAATAGGACCTTTTCACCCACAAATACATCTTTTATGCCCAAAAGAGCACAGTTTCTTCCAGAAATGCCACATTTCTCCCAAATATATCACATCTTCTCCAAGAAATACCAGGATTCCCCCTTCAAATACGAACTTTTCACCCACAAATACCTTGTTTATCCCCAAAAGAGGACAGTTTCTTCCAGAAATGCCACATTTCTCCCAAATAGATCACATCTTCTCCAAGAAATACCAGCTTTCCCCCTTCAAATAGGACCTTTACACCCACAAATACCTCTTTTCTCCCCCCAGATAGGGCATTTTCCTCCAGAAATGCCACATTTCTCCCAAATATATCACATCTTCTCCAAGAAATACCAGCTTTCCCCCTTCAAGTAGGACCATTTCACCCACAAATACCTCTTTTCTCGCACCAGATAGGGCATTTTCCTCCAGAAAGGCCACATTTCTCCCAAATATATCACATCTTCTCCAAGAAATACCACGTTTCCCCCTGGAAATAGGAACTTTTCACCCACAAATACCTCTTTTATCCCCAAAAGAGGACAGTTTCTTCCTGACAGGCCCGATTTCTCCCAAATACACCACATCTTCTCCAAGAAATACCAGGATTCCCCGTTGAAATAGGAACTTTTCTCCCACAAATACCAGCCTTCTCCCCGCAAATTCCACTTTTTCTTCCAGAAATGCCACATTTCTCCCAAATATATCACATCTTCTCCAAGACATACCAGTATTCCTCCTCGAAATAGGAACTTTTCTCCCACAAATACCTCTTTTATCCCCAAAATAGGACAGTTCCTTCCAGAAATGCCACGTTTCTCCCAAATATATCACATCTTCTCCAAGAAATACCAGGATTACCCCTGGAAATAGGAACTTTTCACCCACAAATACCTCTTTCATCCCCAAAATAGGACAGTTTCTTCCTGACATGCCACATTTCTCCCAAATATATCACAGCTTCTCCAAGAAATACCAGGTTTCGCCCTGGAAATAGGACCTTTTCACCCACAAATACTTCTTTTATCCCTCAAATTGGAAATTTTCTTCCAGAAATGCCACATTTCTCCCAAATATATCACATCTTCTCCAAGAAATACCAGCTTTCCCCCTTCAAATAGGACCTTTTCACCCACAAATACCTCTTTGATCCCCAAAAGAGGACAGTTTCTTCCTGACATGCCACATTTCTCCAAAATACATCACATCTTCTCCAAGAAATACCAAGTTAACCCCTGGAAATAGGACCTTTTCAGCCACAAATACTTGTTTTATCCCCAAAAGAGGACAGTTTCTTCCAGAAAGGCCACATTTCTCCCAAATATATCACATCTTCTCCAAGAAATACCAGGATTCCCCCTTCAAATAGGACCTTTTCACCCACAAATACCTCTTTTATCCCCAAAATAGGACATTTTCTTCCAGAAATTCCCGATTTCTCCCAAATATATCACATCTTCTCCTAGAAATACCAGGAGTCCACCTTCAAATAGGACCTTTTCACCCACAAATACCTCTTTTTTTCCCAAAATAGGACAGTTTCTTCCAGAAATGCCACATTTCTCCCAAATATATCACATCTTCTCCAAGAAATACCAGGATTCCCCCTTCAAATAGGACCTTTTCACCCACAAATACCTCTTTTATCCCCAAAAGAGGACAGTTTCTTCCAGAAAGGCCAGATTTCTCCCAAATATATCACATCTTCTCCAAGAAATACCAGCTTTCCCCCTTCAAATAGGACCTTTTCACCCACAAATACCTCTTTTATCCCCAAAAGAGGACAGTTTCTTCCTGACATGCCACATTTCTCCCAAATATATCACATCTTCTCCAAGAAATACCAGGTTTCCCTCTTCAAATAGGACATTTTCACCCACAAATACCCCTTTTATGCCCAAAAGAGGACAGTTTCTTCCAGAAATGCCACATTTCTCCCAAATATATCACATCTTCTCCAAGAAATACCAGGATTCCCCCTTCAAATAGGACCTTTTCACCCACAAATACCTCGTTTATCCCCAAAAGAGGACAGTTTCTTCCAGACATGCCACATTTCTCCCAAATAGATCACATCTTCTCCAAGAAATACCAGCTTTCCCCCTTCAAATAGGACCTTTACACCCACAAATACCTCTTTTCTCCCCCCAGATAGGGTATTTTCCTCCAGAAATGCCACATTTCTCCCAAATAGAACACATCTTCTCCAAGAAATACCAGCTTTCCCCCTTCAAATAGGACCATTTCACCCACAAATACCTCTTTTCTCGCACCAGATAGGGCATTTTCCTCAGAAATGCCACATTTCTCCCAAATATATCACATCTTCTCCAAGAAATACCACGTTTCCCCCTGGAAATAGCAACTTTTCACCCACAAATACCTCTTTTATCCCCAAAATAGGACAGTTTCTTCCTGACATGCCAGATTTCTCCCAAATACACCACATCTTCTCCAAGAAATACCAGGATTCCCCGTTGAAATAGGAACTTTTCTCCCACAAACACCAGCCTTCTCCCCGCAAATTCCACTTTTTCTTCCAGAAATGCCACATTTCTTCCAAATATATCACATCTTCTCCAAGACATACCAGGATTCCTCCTCGAAATAGGAACTTTTCTCCCACAAATACCTCTTTGATCCCCAAAAGACGACAGTTTCTTCCTGAAATGCCACGTTTCTCCCAAATATATCACATCTTCTCCAAGAAATACCAGGATTACCCCTGGAAATAGGAACTTTTCACCCACAAATACCTCTTTCATCCCCAAAATAGGACAGTTTCTTCCAGACATGCCACATTTCTCCCAAATATATCACAGCTTCTCCAAGAAATACCACGTTTCCCCCTCGAAATAGGACCTTTTCACCCACAAATACCTCTTTTATCCCTCAAATTGGAAATTTTCTTCCAGAAATGCCACATTTCTCCCAAATATATCACATCTTCTCCAAGAAATACCAGCTTTCCCCCTTCAAATAGGACCTTTTCACCCACAAATACCTCTTTTATCCCCAAAAGAGGACAGTTTCTTCCAGAAATGCCACATTTCTCCCAAATAGATCACATCTTCTCCAAGAAATACCAGCTTTCCCCCTTCGAATAGGACCTTTTCACCCACAAATACCTCTTTTATCCCCAAAAGAGGACAGTTTCTTCCAGAAAGGCCACATTTCTCCCAAATATATCACATCTTCTCCAAGAAATACCAGCTTTCCCCCTTGAAATAGAACCTTTTTACCCACAAATACCTCTTTTATCCCCAAAATACGACAGTTTCTTCCAGACATGCCACATTTCTCCCAAATATATCACATCTTCTCCAAGAAATACCAGGATTCCCCCTTCAAATAGGACCTTTTCACCCACAAATACCTCTTTTATCCCCAAAATAGGACAGTTTCTTCCACAAATGCCACATTTCTCCCAAATACATCACATCTTCTCCAGGAAATACCAGGATTCCTCCTGAAATACGAACGTTTCTCCCACAAATACCTGACTTCTCCCCCCAAATTGGACTTTTTCTTCCAGAAATGCCACATTTCTCCCCAATAGATCACATCTTCTCCAAGAAATACCAAGTTAACCCCTGGAAATAGGACCTTTTCACCCACAAATACCTGTTTTATCCCCAAAAGAGGACAGTTTCTTCAAGAAAGGCCACATTTCTCCCAAATATATCACATCTTCTCCAAGAAATACCAGGTTTCCCCCTCGAAATAGGACCTTTTCACCCATAAATACCTCTTTTCTCCCCCCAGATAGGGCATTTTCCTCCAGAAATGCCAAATTTCTCCCAAATAGATCACATCTTCTCCAAGAAATACCAGCTTTCCCCCTTCAAATAGGACCTTTTCACCCACAAATACCTCTTTTCACGCACCAGATAGGGCATTTTCCTCCAGAAATGCCACATTTCTCCCAAATAGATCACATCTTCTCCAAGAAATACCACGTTTCCCCCTGGAAATAGGATCTTTTCACCCACAAATACCTCCTTTATCCCCAAAAGAGGACAGTTTCTTCCTGACTTGCCAGAATGCTCCCAAATATACCACATCTTCTCCAAGAAATACCAGGTTTCCCCGTTGAAATAGGAACTTTTCTCCCACTAATACCAGCCTTCTCCCCGCAAATTGCACTTTTTCTTCCAGAAATGCCACATTTCTCCCAAATATATCACATCTTCTCCAAGAAATACCAGGATTCCTCCTGAAATAGGAACTTTTCTCCCACAAATACCTGTTTTATCACCAAAATAGGACAGTTACTTCCTGAAATGCCACGTTTCTCCCAAATAGATCACATCTGCTCCAAGAAATACCAGGATTCCCCCTTGAAATAGGACCTTTTTTAACACAAATACCAGCCTTCTCCCCCGAAAGTAGGACATTTTCTTCCAGAAATGCCACATTTCTCCCAAATAGATCACATCTTCTTCAAGAAATACCAGGTTTCCCCCTTCAAATAGGACCTTTTCACCCACAAATACCTCTTTGATCCCCCAAAGAGGACAGTTTCTTCAAGAAAGACCACATTTCTCCCAAATATATCACATCTTCTCCAAGAAATACCAGCTTTCCCCCTTCAAATAGGACCTTTTCACCCACAAATACCTCTTTTATCCCCAAAAGAGGACAGTTTCTTCCAGAAATGCCACATTTCTCCCAAATATATCACATCTTCTCCAAGAAATACCAGGAGTCCCCCTGGAAATAGGACCTTTTCACCCACAAATACCTCTTTTTTTCCCAAAATAGGACAGTTTCTTCCAGAAATGCCACATTTCTCCCAAATATATCACATCTTCTCCAAGAAATACCAGCTTTCCCCCTTCAAATAGGACCTTTTCACACACAAATACCTCTTTTATCCCCAAAAGAGGACAGTTTCTTCCAGAAAGGCCACATTTCTCCCAAATAGATCACATCTTCTCCATGAAATAACAGGTTTCCCCCTTCAAATAGGACCTTTTCACCCACAAATACCTCTTTTATCCCCAAAAGAGGACAGTTTCTTCCAGAAATGCCACATTTCTCCCAAATATATCACATCTTCTCCAAGAAATACCAGGTTTCCCTCTTCAAATAGGACATTTTCACCCACAAATACCTCTTTTATCCCCAAAAGAGGACAGTTTCTTCCAGAAATGCCAGATTTCTCCCAAATAGATCACATCTTCTCCAAGAAATACCAGCTTTCCCCCTTCAAATAGGACCTTTTCACCCACAAATACCTCTTTTATACCCAAAATAGGACAGTTTCTTCCAGAAATGCCACATTTCTCCCAAATAGATCACATCTTCTCCAAGAAATACCACGTTTCCCCCTTCAAATAGGACCTTTTCAAACACAAATACCTCTTTTATCCCCAAAATAGGACAGTTTCTGCAAGAAAGGCCACATTTCTCCCAAATATATCACATCTTCTCCAAGAAATACCAGCTTTCCCCCTTCAAATAGGACCTTTTCACCCACAAATACCTCTTTTATCCCCAAAATAGGACAGTTTATTCCAGAAATGCCACATTTCTCCCAAATAGATCACATCTTCTCCAAGAAATACCAGGATTCCCCCTTCAAATAGGACCTTTTCACCCACAAATACCTCTTTTATCCCCAAAATAGGACAGTTTCATCCAGAAATGCCACATTTCTCCCAAATATAGCACATCTTCTCCATGAAATACCAGGTTTCCCCCTTCAAATAGGACCTTTTCACCCACAAATACCTCTTTTTTTCCCAAAATAGGACAGTTTCTTCCAGAAATGCCACATTTCTCCCAAATATATCACATCTTCTCCAAGAAAAACCACGTTTCCCCCTTCAAATAGGACCTTTTCACCCACAAATACCTCTTTGATCCCCAAAAGAGGACATTTTCTTCCAGAAATGCCACATTTCTCCCAAATATATCACATCTTCTCCAAGAAATACCACGTTTCCCCCTTCAAATAGGACCTTTTCAAACACAAATACCTCTTTTTTTCCAAAATAGAACAGTTTCTTCCAGAAATGCCACGTTTCTCCCAAATATATCACATCTTCTCCAAGAAATACCAGGATTACCCCTGGAAATAGGAACTTTTCACCCACAAATACCTCTTTCATCCCCAAAATAGGACAGTTTCTTCCAGACATGCCACATTTCTCCCAAATATATCACAGCTTCTCCAAGAAATACCACGTTTCCCCCTCGAAATAGGAACTTTTCACCCACAAATACCTCTTTTATCCCTCAAATTGGAAATTTTCTTCCAGAAATTCCACATTTCTCCCAAATATATCACATCTTCTCCAAGAAATACCAGCTTTCCCCCTTCAAATAGGACCTTTTCACCCACAAATACATGTTTTAGCCCCAAAAGAGGACAGTTTCTTCCAGAAATGCCACATTTCTCCAAAATACATCACATCTTCTCCAAGAAATACCAAGTTAACCCCTGGAAATAGGACCTTTTCACCCACAAATACCTGTTTTATCCCCAAAAGAGGACAGTTTCTTCCAGAAAGGCCACATTTCTCCCAAATATATCACATCTTCTCCAAGAAATACCAGCTTTCCCCCTTGAAATAGAACCTTTTTACCCACAAATACCTCTTTTATCCCCAAAATACGACAGTTTCTTCCAGACATGCCACATTTCTCCCAAATATATCACATCTTCTCCAAGAAATACCAGGATTCCCCCTTCAAATAGGACCTTTTCACCCACAAATACCTCTTTTATCCCCAAAATAGGACAGTTTCTTCCACAAATGCCACATTTCTCCCAAATACATCACATCTTCTCCAGGAAATACCAGGATTCCTCCTGAAATACGAACGTTTCTCCCACAAATACCTGCCTTCTCCCCCCAAATTGGACTTTTTCTTCCAGAAATGCCACATTTCTCCCCAATAGAAAACATCTTCTCCAAGAAAAACCTGGTTTCCCCCTTCAAATAGGACCTTTTCACCCACAAATACCTCTTTTATCCCCAAAAGAGGACAGTTTCTTCCAGAAATGCCACATTTCTCCCAAACATATCACATCTTCTCCAAGAAATACCAGGTTTCCCCCTCGAAATAGGACCTTTTCACCCACAAATACCTCTTTTCTCCCCAAAAGAGGACAGTTTCTTCAAGAAAGGCCACATTTCTCCCAAACATATCACATCTTCTCCAAGAAATACCAGGTTTCCCCCTTCAAATAGGACCTTTTCACCCACAAATACCTCTTTTTTTCCCAAAATAGGACAGTTTCTTCCAGAAATGCCACATTTCTCCCAAATATATCACATCTTCTCCAAGAAATACCACGTTTCCCCCTTCAAATAGGACCTTTTCACCCACAAATACCTCTTTGATCCCCAAAAGAGGACATTTTCTTCCAGAAATGCCACATTTCTCCCAAATATATCACATCTTCTCCAAGAAATACCACGTTTCCCCCTTCAAATAGGACCTTTTCAAACACAAATACCTCTTTTATCCCCAAAATAGGACAGTTTCTTCCAGAAATGCCACATTTCTCCCAAATAGATCACATCTTCTCCAAGAAATACCAGGATTACCCCTGGAAATAGGAACTTTTCACCCACAAATACCTCTTTCATCCCCAAAATAGGACAGTTTCTTCCAGACATGCCACATTTCTCCCAAATAGATCACAGCTTCTCCAAGAAATACCACGTTTCCCCCTCGAAATAGGACCTTTTCACCCACAAATACCTCTTTTATCCCTCAAATTGGAAATTTTCTTCCAGAAATGCCACATTTCTCCCAAATATATCACATCTTCTCCAAGAAATACCAGCTTTCCCCCTTCAAATAGGACCTTTTCACCCACAAATACCTGTTTTATCCCCAAAAGAGGACAGTTTCTTCCAGAAATGCCACATTTCTCCAAAATACATCACATCTTCTCCAAGAAATACCAAGTTAACCCCTGGAAATAGGACCTTTTCACCCACAAATACCTGTTTTATCCCCAAAAGAGGACAGTTTCTTCCAGAAAGGCCAAATTTCTCCCAAACATATCACATCTTCTCCAAGAAATACCAGCTTTCCCCCTTGAAATAGAACCTTTTTACCCTCAAATACCTCTTTTATCCCCAAAAGAGGACATTTTCTTCCTGACATGCCACATTTCTCCCAAATATATCACATCTTCTCCAAGAAATACCAGGATTCCCCCTTCAAATAGGACCTTTTCACCCACAAATACCTCTTTTATCCCCAAAATAGGACAGTTTCTTCCACAAATGCCACATTTCTCCCAAATACATCACATCTTCTCCAGGAAATACCAGGATTCCTCCTGAAATACGAACGTTTCTCCCACAAATACCTGCCTTCTCCCCCAAATTGGACTTTTTCTTCCAGAAATGCCACATTTCTCCCCAATAGAACACATCTTCTCCAAGAAATACCTGGTTTCCCCCTTCAAATAGGACCTTTTCACCCACAAATACCTCTTTCATCCCCAAAAGAGGACAGTTTCTTCAAGAAAGGCCACATTTCTCCCAAACATATCACATCTTCTCCAAGAAATACCAGGTTTCCCCCTCGAAATAGGACCTTTTCACCCACAAATACCTCTTTTCTCCCCCCAGATAGGGCATTTTCCTCCAGAAATGCCACATTTCTCCCAAATAGATCACATCTTCTCCAAGAAATACCAGCTTTCCCCCTTCAAATAGGACCTTTTCACCCACAAATACCTCTTTTCACGCACCAGATAGGGCATTTTCCTCCAGAAATGCCACATTTCTCCCAAATAGATCACATCTTCTCCAAGAAATACCACGTTTCCCCCTGGAAATAGGATCTTTTCACCCACAAATACCTCCTTTATCCCCAAAAGAGGACAGTTTCTTCCTGACATGCCAGATTTCTCCCAAATATACCACATCTTCTCCAAGAAATACCAGGTTTCCCCGTTGAAATAGGAACTTTTCTCCCACTAATACCAGCCTTCTCCCCGTAAATTGCACTTTTTCTTCCAGAAATGCCACATTTCTCCCAAATATATCACATCTTCTCCAAGAAATACCAGGATTCCTCCTGAAATAGGAACTTTTCTCCCACAAATACCTGTTTTATCACCAAAATAGGACAGTTACTTCCTGAAATGCCACGTTTCTCCCAAATAGATCACATCTGCTCCAAGAAATACCAGGTTTCGCCCTGGAAATAGGACCTTTTCTAACACAAATACCAGCCTTCTCCCCCGAAAGTAGGACATTTTCTTCCAGAAATGCCACATTTCTCCCAAATAGATCACATCTTCTTCAAGAAATACCAGGTATCCCCCTGGAAATAGGACCTTTTCACAAACAAATACCTCTTTTTTTCCCAAAATAGGACAGTTTCTTCCAGAAATGCCACATTTCTCCCAAATATATCACATCTTCTCCAAGAAATACCAGCTTTCCCCCTTCAAATAGGACCTTTTCACCCACAAATACCTCTTTTATCCCCAAAATAGGACAGCTTCTTCCTGACATGCCACATTTCTCCCAAATATATCACATCTTCTCCAAGAAATACCAGGGTTCCCCCTTCAAATAGGACCTTTTCACCCACAAATACCTCTTTTATCCCCAAAAGAGGACAGTTTCTTCCAGAAATGCCACATTTCTCCCAAATATATCACATCTTCTCCAAGAAATACCAGGGTTCCCTCTTCAAATAGGACATTTTCACCCACAAATACCTCTTTTATCCCCAAAATAGGACAGTTTCTTCCAGAAATGCCAGATTTCTCCCAAATATATCACATCTTCTCCAAGAAATACCAGCTTTCCCCCTTCAAATAGGACCTTTTCACCCACAAATACCTCTTTTATCCCCAAAAGAGGACAGTTTCTTCCAGAAATGCCACATTTCTCCCAAATAGATCACATCTTCTCCAAGAAATACCAGGTTTCCCCCTGGATAAAGGACCTTTTCACCCACAAATCCCTCTTTTATGCCCAAAAGAGGACAGTTTCTTCAAGAAAGGCCACATTTCTCCCAAATATATCACATCTTCTCCAAGAAAAACCAGCTTTCCCCCTTCAAATAGGACCTTTTCACCCACAAATACCTCTTTTATCCCCAAAATAGGACATTTTCTTCCAGAAATGCCACATTTCTCCCAAATAGATCACATCTTCTCCAAGAAATACCAGGATTCCCCCTTCAAATAGGACCTTTTCACCCACAGGTACCTCATTTATCCCCAAAAGAGGACAGTTTCTTCCAGAAATGCCACATTTCTCCCAAATATAGCACATCTTCTCCAAGAAATACCAGCTTTCCCCCTTCAAATAGGACCTTTTCACCCACAAATACCTCTTTTTTTCCCAAAATAGGACAGTTTCTTCCAGAAATGCCACATTTCTCCCAAATATATCACATCTTCTCCAAGAAATACCACGTTTCCCCCTTCAAATAGGACCTTTTCACCCACAAATACCTCTTTGATCCCCAAAAGAGGACAGTTTCTTCCAGAAATGCCACATTTCTCCCAAACAGATCACATCTTCTCCAAGAAATACCACGTTTCCCCCTTCAAATAGGAACTTTTCAAACACAAATACCTCTTTTATCCCCAAAATAGGACAGTTTCTTCCAGAAAGGCCACATTTCTCCCAAATATATCACATCTTCTCCAAGAAATACCAGCTTTCCCCCTTCAAATTGGACCTTTTCACACACAAATACCTCTTTTATCCCCAAAAGAGGACAGTTTCTTCCAGAAAGGCCACATTTCTCCCAAATAGATCACATCTTCTCCAAGAAATACCACGTTTCCCCCTCGAAATAGGACCTTTTCACCCACAAATACCTCTTTTTTTCCCAAAATAGGACAGTTTCTTCCAGAAATGCCACATTTCTCCCAAATATATCACATCTTCTCCAAGAAATACCAGCTTTCCCCCTTCAAATAGGACCTTTTCACCCACAAATACCTCTTTTATCCCCAAAAGAGGACAGTTCCTTCCAGAAAGGCCAGATTTCTCCCAAATAGATCACATCTTCTCCATGAAATAACAGGTTTCCCCCTTCAAATAGGACCTTTTCACCCACAAATACCTCTTTTATCCCCAAAATAGGACAGTTTCTTCCAGAAATGCCACATTTCTCCCAAATATATCACATCTTCTCCAAGAAATACCAGCTTTCCCTCTACAAATAGGACATTTTCACCCACAAATACCTCTTTTTTCCCCAAAAGAGGACAGTTTCTTCCAGAAATGCCACATTTCTCCCAAATAGATCACATCTTCTCCAAGAAATACCAGCTTTCCCCCTTCTAATAGGACCTTTTCACCCACAAATACCTCTTTCATCCCCAAAATAGGACAGTTTCTTCCAGAAATGCCACATTTCTCCCAAATAGATCACATCTTCTCCAAGAAATACCAGCTTTCCCCCTTCAAATAGGACCTTTTCACCCACAAATACCTCTTTTATCCCCAAAAGAGGACAGTTTCTTCCAGACATGCCACATTTCTCCCAAATAGATCACATATTCTCCAAGAAATACCAGCTTTCCCCCTCGAAATAGGACCTTTTCACCCACAAATACCTCCTTTTTTTCCCAAAATAGGACAGTTTCTTCCAGAAAGGCCACATTTCTCCCAAATATATCACATCTTCTCCAAGAAATACCAGCTTTCCCCCTTGAAATAGAATCTTTTCACCCAGAAATACCTGTTTTATCCCCGAAAGAGGACAGTTTCTTCCTGACATGCCACATTTCTCCCAAAGAGATCACATCTTCTCCAAGAAATACCAGGATTACCCCTGGAAATAGGAACTTTTCACCCACAAATACCTCTTTTATTCCCAAAATAGGATAGTTTCTACAAGAAAGGCCACATTTCTCCCAAATATATCACATCTTCTCCAAGAAATACCAGCTTTCCCCCTTCAAATAGGACCTTTTCAAACACAAACACCTCTTTTATCCCAAAAATAGGACAGTTTCTTCCAGACATGCAACATTTCTCCCAAATATATCACATCTTCTCCATGAAATACCACGTTTCCACCTTCAAATAGGACCTTTTCAAACACAAATACCTTTTTTATCCCCAACATAGGACAGTTTCTTCCAGAAAGGCCACATTTCTCCCAAATATATCACATCTTCTCCATGAAATACCTGGTTCCCCCTTTAAATAGGACCTTTTCACCCACAAATACCTCTTTTAGCCCCAAAATAGGACAGTTTCTTCCAGAAATGCCACATTTCTCACAAATAGATCACATCTTCTGCTAGAAATACCAGCTTTCCCCTTCAAATAGGACCTTCTCACCCACAAATACCTCTTTTTTCCCCAAAATAGGACAGTTTCTTCCACAAATGCCAGATTTCTCCCAAATATATCACATCTTCTCCAAGAAATACCAGGATTCCCCCTTCAAATAGGACCTTTTCACCCACAAATACCTCTTTTATCCCCAAAATAGGACAGCTTCTTCCAGACATGCCACATTTCTCCCAAATATATCACATCTTCTCCAAGAAATACCAGGGTTCCCCCTTCAAATAGGACCTTTTCACCCACAAATACCTCTTTTATCCCCCAAATTGGCAATTTTCTTCCAGAAATGCCAGATTTCTCCCAAATATATCACATCTTCTCCAAGAAATACCAGCTTTCCCCCTTCAAATAGGACCTTTTCACCCACAAATACCTCTTTTATCCCCAAAATAGGACAGTTTATTAGAGAAATGCCACATTTCTCCCAAATAGATCACATCTTCTCCAAGAAATACCAGGATTCCTCCTGAAATAGGAACTTTTCTCCCAGAAATACCTGCCTTCTGTAACCAAATTGGACTTTTTCTTCCAGAAAGGCCACATTTCTCCCATATATATCACATCTTCTCCAAGAAATACCAGGTTTCCACCTTCAAATAGGAACTTTTCACCCACAAATACCTCTTTTATCCCCAAAAGAGGACATTTTCTGCCAGAAATGCCACATTTCTCCCAAATATATCACATCTTCTCCAAGAAATACCAGGGTTCCCCCTTCAAATAGGAACTTTTCACCCACAAATACCTCTTTCATCCCCAAAATAGGACATTTTCTTCCAGAATGGCCACATTTCTCCCAAATAGATCACATCTTCTCCAAGAAATACCAGGTCTCCCCTTCAAATAGGACCTTTTCACCCACAAATACCTGTTTTATCCCCAAAAGAGGACATTGTCTTCCTGACATGCCAGATTTCTCCCAAATATATCACATCTTCTCCAAGAAACACCACGTTTCCCCCTTGAAATAGGACCTTTTCACCCACAAATACCTCTTTTTATCCGTAAAATAGGACAGTTTCTTCCAGAAATGCCACATTTCTCCCAAATAGATCACATCTTCTCCAAGAAATACCAGGTTTCCCCCTTCAAATAGGAACTTTTCACCCACAAATACCTGTTTTATCCCCAAAAGAGGACAGTTTCTTCCAGAAATGCCACATTTCTCCCAAATATATCACATCTTCTCCAAGAAATACCACGTTTCCCCCTTCAAATAGGACCTTTTCACCCACAAATACCTGTTTTATCCCTCAAATTGGAAATTTTCTTCCAGACATGCCACATTTCTCCCAAATATATCACATCTTCTCCAAGAAATACCAGGGTTCCCCCTTCAAATAGGAACTTTTCTCCCACAAATACCTCTTTCATCCCCAAAATAGGACAGCTTCTTCCAGACATGCCACATTTCTCCCAAATATATCTCATCTTCTCCAAGAAATACCACGTTTCCCCCTTCAAATAGGACCTTTTCACCCACTAGTACCTCTTTTATCCCCACAATACGACAGTTTCTTCCAGAAATGCCACATTTCTCCCAAATACATCACATCTTCTCCAAGAAATACCAGGATTCCTCCTGAAATACGAACTTTTCTCCCACAAATACCTGCCTTCTCCCCCCAAATTGGACTTTTTCTTCCAGAAATGCCCGATTTCTCCCAAATATATCACATCTTCTCCAAGAAATACCACGTTTCCCCCTTCAAATAGGACCTTTTCACCCACAAATACCTCTTTTATCCCCAAAAGAGGACAGTTCCTTCCAGAAATGCCACATTTCTCCCAAATAGATCACATCTTCTCCAAGAAATACCAGCTTTCCCCCTTCAAATAGGACCTTTTCACCCACAAATACCTGTTTGATCCCCAAAATAGGACAGTTTCTTCCAGAAATGCCACATTTCTCCCAAATATATCACATCTTCTCCAAGAAATACCAGCTTTCCCCCTTCAAATAGGACCTTTTCACCCACAAATACCTCTTTTATCCCCAAAAGAGGACAGTTTCTTCCAGAAATGCCACATTTCTCCCAAATAGATCACATCTTCTCCATGAAATACCAGGATTCCCCCTTCAAATAGGACCTTTTCACCCACAAATACCTCTTTTATCCCCAAAATAGGACAGTTTCTTCCAGAAATGCCACATTTCTCCCAAATATATCACATCTTCTCCAAGAAATACCAGGATTCCCCCTTCAAATAGGACATTTTCACCCACAAATACCTCTTTTTTCCCCAAAATAGGACAGTTTCTTCCAGAAATGCCACATTTCTCCCAAATAGATCACATCTTCTCCAAGAAATACCAGGATTCCCCCTTCAAATAGGACCTTTTCACCCACAAATACCTCTTTTATCCCCAAAATGGGACAGTTTCTTCCAGAAATGCCACATTTCTCCCAAATAGATCACATCTTCTCCAAGAAATACCAGCTTTCCGCCTCGAAATTGGACCTTTTCACCCACAAATACCTCTTTTATCCCCAAAAGAGGACAGTTTCTTCCAGAAAGGCCACATATCTTCCAAATAGATCACATCTTCTCCAAGAAATACCAGCTTTCCCCCTTCAAATAGGACCTTTTCACCCACAAATACCTCTTATCTCCCCCCAGATAGGGCATTTTCCTCCAGAAATGCCAGATTTCTCCCAAATACATCACATCTTCTCCAAGAAATACCAGCTTTCCCCCTTCAAATAGGACCTTTTCACCCACAAATACCTCTTTTATCCCCCATATAGGACAGTTTCTTCCTGACATGCCACATTTCTCCCAAATAGATCACATCTTCTCCAAGAAATACCAGGATTACCCGTGGAAATTGGAACTTTTCACCCACAAATACCTCTTTCATCCCCAAAATAGGACATTTTCTTCCAGACATGCCACATTTCTCCCAAATAGATCACATCTTCTCCAAGAAATACCAGGTCTCCCCCTTCAAATAGGACCTTTTCACCCACAAATACCTGTTTTATCCCCAAAAGAGGACATTGTCTTCCTGACATGCCAGATTTCTCCCAAATATATCACATCTTCTCCAAGAAACACCACTTTTCCCCCTTGAAATAGGACCTTTTCACCCACAAATACCTCTTTTTTCCCTAAAATAGGACAGTTTCTTCCAGAAATGCCACATTTCTCCCAAATAGATCACATCTTCTCCAAGAAATACCAGGTTTCCCCCTTCAAATAGGACCTTTTCACCCACAAATACCTCTTTTATCCCCAAAAGAGGACAGTTTCTTCCAGAAATGCCACATTTCTCCCAAATATAGCACATCTTCTCCAAGAAATACCACGTTTCCCCCTTCAAATAGGACCTTTTCACCCACAAATACCTCTTTTATCCCCAAAAGAGGACAGTTTCTTCCAGAAATGCCACATTTCTCCCAAATATATCACATCTTCTCCAAGAAATACCAGGTTTCCCCCTTCAAATAGGACCTTTTCACCCACAAATACCTCTTTTATCCCCAAAAGAGGACAGTTTCTTCCAGAAATGCCACATTTCTCCCAAATATATCACATCTTCTCCATGAAATACCACGTTTCCACCTTCAAATATGACCTTTTCAAACACAAATACCTTTTTTATCCCCAGAATAGGACAGTTTCTTCCAGAAAGGCCACATTTCTCCCAAATATATCACATCTTCTCCAAGAAATACCAGGATTCCCCCTTCAAATAGGACCTTTTCACCCACAAATACCTCTTTTATCCCCAAAATAGGACAGTTTCTGCCAGAAATGCCACATTTCTCCCAAATAGATCACATCTTCTCCAAGAAATACCACGTTTCCCCCTTCAAATAGGACCTTTTCACCCACAAATACCTCTTTTTTCCCCAAAATAGGACAGTTTCTTCCAGAAATGCCACATTTCTCCCAAATAGATCACATCTTCTCCAAGAAATACCAGGATTCCCCCTTCCAATAGGACCTTTTCACCCACAAATACCTCTTTTATCCCCAAAAGAGGACATTTTCTTCCTGACATGCCACATTTCTCCCAAATATATCACATCTTCTCCAAGAAATACCAGCTTTCCCCATTCAAATAGGACCTTTTCACCCACAAATACCTCTTTGATCCCCAAAATAGGACAGGTTCTTCCAGAAATGCCACATTTCTCCCAAATATACCACATCTTCTCCAAGAAATACCAGGGTTCCCCCTTCAAATAGGACGTTTTCACCCACAAATACCTCTTTTATCCCCAAAAGAGGACAGTTTCTTCCAGAAATGCCACATTTCTCCCAAATATAGCACATCTTCTCCAAGAAATACCAGGATTCCTCCTGAAATAGGAACTTTTCTCACAGAAATAACTGCCTTCTGCAACCAAATTGGACTTTTTCTTCCAGAAAGGCCACATTTCTCCCAAATATATCACATCTTCTCCAAGAAATACCAGGGTTCCCCCTTCAAATAGGACCTTTTCACCCACTAATACCTCTTTTATCCCCAAAATAGGACAGTTTCTTCCAGAAATGCCACATTTCTCCCAAATATATCACATCTTCTCCAAGAAATACCAGGGTTCCCCCTTCAAATAGGACCTTTTCACCCACAAATACCTCTTTTATCCCCAAAAGAGGACATTTTCTGCCAGAAATGCCACATTTCTCCGAAATAGATCACATCTTCTCCAAGAAATACCAGGGTTCCCCCTTGAAATAGGAACTTTTCACCCACAAATACCTCTTTCATCCCCAAAATATTACATTTTCTTCCAGACATGCCACATTTCTCCCAAATAGATCACATCTTCTCCAAGAAATACCAGGTCTCCCCTTCAAATAGGACCTTTTCACCCACAAATACCTGTTTTATCCCCAAAAGTGGACATTGTCTTCCTGACATGCCAGATTTCTCCCAAATATATCACATCTTCTCCAAGAAACACCACGTTTCCCCCTTGAAATAGGACCTTTTCACCCACAAATACCTCCTTTTTTCCCTAAAATAGGACAGTTTCTTCCAGAAATGCCAGATTTCTCCCAAATAGACCACATCTTCTCCAAGAAATACCAGGGTTCCCCCTTCAAATAGGACCTTTTCACCCACAAACACCTGTTTTATCCCCAAAAGAGGACAGTTTCTCCCAGAAATGCCACATTTCTCCCAAATATATCACATCTTCTCCAAGAAATACCACGTTTCCCCCTTCAAATAGGACCTTTTCATCAAAAATACCGGTTTTATCCCTCAAATTGGAAATTTTCTTCCAGAAATGCCAAATTTCTCCCAAATAGATCACATCTTCTCCAAGAAATACCAGCTTTCCCCCTTCAAATAGGACCTTTTCACCCACAAATACCTCTTTTATCTCCTAAAGAGGACATTTTCTTCCAGAAATGCCCGATTTCTCCCAAATAGATCACATCTTCTCCAAGAAATACCACGTTTCCCCCTTCAAATAGGACCTTTTCACCCACAAATACCTCTTTTATCCCCAAAAGAGGACAGTTCCTTCCAGAAAGGCCACATTTCTTCCAAATAGATCACATCTTCTCCAAGAAATACCAGCTTTCCCCTTTCAAATAGGACATTTTCACCCACAAATACCTCTTTTATCCCCAAAAGAGGACAGTTTCTTCCAGAAATGCCACATTTCTCCCAAATATATCACATCTTCTCCAAGAAATACCAGGATTCCCCCTTCAAATAGGACCTTTTCACCCACAAATACCTCTTTTATCCCCAAAAGAGGACAGTTTCTTCCAGAAATGCCACATTTCTCCCAAATAGATCACATCTTCTCCATGAAATACCAGGATTCCCCCTTCAAATAGGACCTTTTCACCCACAAATACCTCTTTTATCCCCAAAAGAGGACAGTTTCTTCCAGAAATGCCACATTTCTCCCAAATATATCTAATCTTCTCCAAGAAATACCAGGATTCCCCCTTCAAATAGGACCTTTTCACCCACAAATACCACTTTTATCCCCAAAAGAGGACAGTTTCTTCCAGAAATGCCACATTTCTCCCAAATATATCACATCTTCTCCAAGAAATACCAGCTTTCCCCCTCCAAATAGGACCTTTTCACCCACAAATACCTCTTTTTTCCCTAAAATAGGACAGTTTCTTCCACAAATGCCACATTTCTCCCAAATAGATCACATCTTCTCCAAGAAATACCAGGATTCCCCCTTCAAATAGGACCTTTTCACCCACAAATACCTCTTTTATCCCCCAAATAGGACAGTTTCTTCCACAAATGCCAGATTTCTCCCAAATATATCACATCTTCTCCAAGAAATACCAGGTTTCCCCCTTCAAATAGGACCTTTTCACCCACAAATACCTCTTTTATCCCCAAAAGAGGACAGTTTCTTCCAGAAATGCCACATTTCTCCCAAATATATCACATCTTCTCCATGAAATACCACGTTTCCACCTTCAAATATGACCTTTTCAAACACAAATACCTTTTTTATCCCCAGAATAGGACAGTTTCTTCCAGAAAGGCCACATTTCTCCCAAATATATCACATCTTCTCCAAGAAATACCAGGATTCCCCCTTCAAATAGGACCTTTTCACCCACAAATACCTCTTTTATCCCCAAAATAGGACAGTTTCTGCCAGAAATGCCACATTTCTCCCAAATAGATCACATCTTCTCCAAGAAATACCAGGATTCCCCCTTCCAATAGGACCTTTTCACCCACAAATACCTCTTTTATCCCCAAAAGAGGACATTTTCTTCCTGACATGCCACATTTCTCCCAAATATATCACATCTTCTCCAAGAAATACCAGCTTTCCCCATTCAAATAGGACCTTTTCACCCACAAATACCTCTTTGATCCCCAAAATAGGACAGTTTCTTCCAGAAATGCCACATTTCTCCCAAATATACCACATCTTCTCCAAGAAATACCAGGGTTCCCCCTTCAAATAGGACGTTTTCACCCACAAATACCTCTTTTATCCCCAAAAGAGGACAGTTTCTTCCAGAAATGCCACATTTCTCCCAAATATAGCACATCTTCTCCAAGAAATACCAGGATTCCTCCTGAAATAGGAACTTTTCTCACAGAAATAACTGCCTTCTGCAACCAAATTGGACTTTTTCTTCCAGGAATGCCACATTTCTCCCAAATATATCACATCTTCTCCAAGAAATACCAGGGTTCCCCCTTCAAATAGGACCTTTTCACCCACTAATACCTCTTTTATCCCCAAAATAGGACAGTTTCTTCCAGAAATGCCACATTTCTCCCAAATATATCACATCTTCTCCAAGAAATACCAGGGTTCCCCCTTCAAATAGGACCTTTTCACCCACAAATACCTCTTTTATCCCCAAAAGAGGACAGTTTCTGCCAGAAATGCCACATTTCTCCGAAATAGATCACATCTTCTCCAAGAAATACCAGGGTTCCCCCTTCAAATAGGAACTTTTCACCCACAAATACCTCTTTCATCCCCAAAATATTACATTTTCTTCCAGACATGCCACATTTCTCCCAAATAGATCACATCTTCTCCAAGAAATACCAGGTCTCCCCTTCAAATAGGACCTTTTCACCCACAAATACCTGTTTTATCCCCAAAAGTGGACATTGTCTTCCTGACATGCCAGATTTCTCCCAAATATATCACATCTTCTCCAAGAAACACCACGTTTCCCCCTTGAAATAGGACCTTTTCACCCACAAATACCTCTTTTTTTCCCTAAAATAGGACAGTTTCTTCCAGAAATGCCAGATTTCTCCCAAATAGACCACATCTTCTCCAAGAAATACCAGGGTTCCCCCTTCAAATAGGACCTTTTCACCCACAAACACCTGTTTTATCCCCAAAAGAGGACAGTTTCTCCCAGAAATGCCACATTTCTCCCAAATATATCACATCTTCTCCAAGAAATACCACGTTTCCCCCTTCAAATAGGACCTTTTCATCAAAAATACCGGTTTTATCCCTCAAATTGGAAATTTTCTTCCAGAAATGCCAAATTTCTCCCAAATAGATCACATCTTCTCCAAGAAATACCAGCTTTCCCCCTTCAAATAGGACCTTTTCACCCACAAATACCTCTTTTATCTCCTAAAGAGGACATTTTCTTCCAGAAATGCCCGATTTCTCCCAAATAGATCACATCTTCTCCAAGAAATACCACGTTTCCCCCTTCAAATAGGACCTTTTCACCCACAAATACCTCTTTTATCCCCAAAAGAGGACAGTTCCTTCCAGAAAGGCCACATTTCTTCCAAATAGATCACATCTTCTCCAAGAAATACCAGCTTTCCCCATTCAAATAGGACCTTTTCACCCACAAATACCTCTTTGATCCCCAAAATAGGACAGTTTCTTCCAGAAATGCCACATTTCTCCCAAATATACCACATCTTCTCCAAGAAATACCAGGGTTCCCCCTTCAAATAGGACGTTTTCACCCACAAATACCTCTTTTATCCCCAAAAGAGGACAGTTTCTTCCAGAAATGCCACATTTCTCCCAAATATAGCACATCTTCTCCAAGAAATACCAGGATTCCTCCTGAAATAGGAACTTTTCTCACAGAAATAACTGCCTTCTGCAACCAAATTGGACTTTTTCTTCCAGGAATGCCACATTTCTCCCAAATATATCACATCTTCTCCAAGAAATACCAGCTTTCCCCCTTCAAATAGGACCTTTTCACCCACTAATACCTGTTTGATCCCCAAAAGAGGACAGTTTCTTCCAGAAATACCACATTTCTCCCAAATATATCACATCTTCTCCAAGAAATACCAGGGTTCCCCCTTCAAATAGGACCTTTTCACCCACAAATACCTGTTTGATCCCCAAAAGAGGACAGTTTCTTCCAGAAATAACAGATTTCTCCCTAATATAGAACATCTTCTCCAAGAAATACCAGGGTTCCCCCTGGAAATAGGAACTTTTCACCCACAAATACCTCTTTCATCCCCAAAATATTACATTTTCTTCCAGACATGCCACATTTCTCCCAAATAGATCACATCTTCTCCAAGAAATACCAGGTCTCCCCTTCAAATAGGACCTTTTCACCCACAAATACCTGTTTTATCCCCAAAAGTGGACATTGTCTTCCTGACATGCCAGATTTCTCCCAAATATATCACATCTTCTCCAAGAAACACCACGTTTCCCCCTTGAAATAGGACCTTTTCACCCACAAATACCTCTTTTTTTCCCTAAAATAGGACAGTTTCTTCCAGAAATGCCAGATTTCTCCCAAATAGACCACATCTTCTCCAAGAAATACCAGGGTTCCCCCTTCAAATAGGACCTTTTCACCCACAAACACCTGTTTTATCCCCAAAAGAGGACAGTTTCTCCCAGAAATGCCACATTTCTCCCAAATATATCACATCTTCTCCAAGAAATACCACGTTTCCCCCTTCAAATAGGACCTTTTCATCAAAAATACCGGTTTTATCCCTCAAATTGGAAATTTTCTTCCAGAAATGCCAAATTTCTCCCAAATAGATCACATCTTCTCCAAGAAATACCAGCTTTCCCCCTTCAAATAGGACCTTTTCACCCACAAATACCTCTTTTATCTCCTAAAGAGGACATTTTCTTCCAGAAATGCCCGATTTCTCCCAAATAGATCACATCTTCTCCAAGAAATACCACGTTTCCCCCTTCAAATAGGACCTTTTCACCCACAAATACCTCTTTTATCCCCAAAAGAGGACAGTTCCTTCCAGAAAGGCCACATTTCTTCCAAATAGATCACATCTTCTCCAAGAAATACCAGCTTTCCCCTTTCAAATAGGACATTTTCACCCACAAATACCTCTTTTATCCCCAAAAGAGGACAGTTTCTTCCAGAAATGCCACATTTCTCCCAAATATATCACATCTTCTCCAAGAAATACCAGGATTCCCCCTTCAAATAGGACCTTTTCACCCACAAATACCTCTTTTATCCCCAAAAGAGGACAGTTTCTTCCAGAAATGCCACATTTCTCCCAAATAGATCACATCTTCTCCATGAAATACCAGGATTCCCCCTTCAAATAGGACCTTTTCACCCACAAATACCTCTTTTATCCCCAAAAGAGGACAGTTTCTTCCAGAAATGCCACATTTCTCCCAAATATATCTAATCTTCTCCAAGAAATACCAGGATTCCCCCTTCAAATAGGACCTTTTCACCCACAAATACCACTTTTATCCCCAAAAGAGGACAGTTTCTTCCAGAAATGCCACATTTCTCCCAAATATATCACATCTTCTCCAAGAAATACCAGCTTTCCCCCTCCAAATAGGACCTTTTCACCCACAAATACCTCTTTTCTCCCTAAAATAGGACAGTTTCTTCCACAAATGCCACATTTCTCCCAAATAGATCACATCTTCTCCAAGAAATACCAGGATTCCCCCTTCAAATAGGACCTTTTCACCCACAAATACCTCTTTTATCCCCCAAATAGGACAGTTTCTTCCACAAATGCCAGATTTCTCCCAAATATATCACATCTTCTCCAAGAAATACCAGGATTCCCCCTTCAAATAGGACCTTTTCACCCACAAATACCTCTTTTATCCCCAAAATAGGACAGTTTCTTCAAGAAATGCCACATTTCTCCCAAATACATCACATCTTCTCCAAGAAATACCAGGAGTCCCCCTCGAAATAGGACCTTTTCACCCACAAATACCTCTTTTATCCCCAAAAGAGGACAGTTTCTTCCAGAAAGGCCACAATTCTTCCAAATAGATCACATCTTCTCCAAGAAATACCAGCTTTCCCCCTTCAAATAGGACCTTTTCACCCACAAATACCTCTTATCTCCCCCCAGATAGGGCATTTTCCTCCAGAAATGCCAGATTTCTCGCAAATACATCACATCTTCTCCAAGAAATACCAGCTTTCCCCCTTCAAATAGGACCTTTTCACCCACAAATACCTCTTTCATCCCCAAAAGAGGACAGTTTCTTCCTGACATGCCACATTTCTCCCAAATATATCACATCTTCTCCATGAAATACCAGGATTACCCGTGGAAATTGGAACTTTTCACCCACAAATACCTCTTTTATCCCCAAAAGAGGACAGTTTCTTCCAGAAATGCCACATTTCTCCCAAAAAGATCACATCTTCTCCAAGAAATACCAGGTCTCCCCCTTCAAATAGGACCTTTTCACCCACAAATACCTCTTTTATCCCCAACATAGGACAGTTTCTTCCTGACATGCCACATTTCCCCCAAATATATCACATCTTCTCCAAGAAATACCAGGGTTCCCCCTTCAAATAGGACCTTTTCACCCACAAACACCTGTTTTATCCCCAAAAGAGGACAGTTTCTTCCAGAAATGCCACATTTCTCCCAAATATATCACATCTTCTCCAAGAGATACCACGTTTCCCCCTTCAAATAGGACCTTTTCTCCCACAAATACCTCTTTTATCCCTCAAATTGGAAATTTTCTTCCAGAAATGCCATATTTCTCCCAAATATATCACATCTTCTCCAAGAAATACCAGCTTTCCCCCTTCAAATAGGACCTTTTCACCCACAAATACCTCTTTTCTCCCCCCAGATAGAATATTTTCGTCCTGAAATGCCACATTTCTCCCAAATATATCACATCTTCTCCAAGAAATACCACGTTTCCCCCTTCAAATAGGACCTTTTCACCCACAAATACCTCTTTTTTTCCCAAAATAGGAAAGTTTCTTCCAGACATGCCACATTTCTCCCAAATAGATCACATCTTCTCCAAGAAATACCAGGTTTCCCCCTTCAAATAGGACCTTTTCACCCACAAATACCTCTTTTATCCCCAAAAGAGGACAGTTCCTTCCAGAAAGGCCACATTTCTCCCAAATATATCACATCTTCTCCAAGAAATACCAGCTTTCTCCCCTCAAATAGGACCTTTTCACCCACAAATACCTCTTTTATCCCCAAAATAGGACAGTTTCTTCCAGAAATGCCACATTTCTCCCAAATATAGCACATCTTCTCCAAGAAATACCAGGATTCCCCCTTCAAATAGGACCTTTTCACCCACAAATACCTCTTTTATCCCCAAAAGAGGACAGTTTCTTCCAGAAATGCCACATTTCTCCCAAATAGATCACATCTTCTCCAAGAAATACCAGCTTTCCCCCTCGAAATAGGACCTTTTCACCCACAAATACCTCTTTTTTCCCCAAAATAGGACAGTTTCTTCCAGAAATGCCAGATTTCTCCCAAATATATCACATCTTCTCCAAGAAATACCAGGATTCCCCCTTCAAATAGGACCTTTTCACCCACAAATACCTCTTTTATCCCCAAAATAGGACAGCTTCTTCCTGACATGCCACATTTCTCCCAAATAGATCACATCTTCTCCAAGAAATACCAGGGTTCCCCCTTCAAATAGGACCTTTTCACCCACAAATACCTCTTTTATCCCCCAAATTGGAAATTTTCTTCCAGAAATGCCAGATTTCTCCCAAATATACCACATCTTCTCCAAGAAATACCAGCTTTCCCCCTTCAAATAGGACATTTTCACCCACAAATACCTCTTTTATCCCCAAAATAGGACATTTTCTTCCAGAAATGCCACATTTCTCCCAAATATATCACATCTTCTCCAAGAAATACCAGGTCTCCCCTTCAAATAGGACCTTTTCACCCACAAATACCTGTTTTATCCCCAAAAGAGGACATTGTCTTCCTGACATGCCAGATTTCTCCCAAATATATCACATCTTTTCCAAGAAACACCACGTTTCCCCCTTCTAATAGGACCTTTTCACCCACAAATACCTCTTTTTTTCCCTAAAATAGGACAGTTTCTTCCAGAAATGCCAGATTTCTCCCAAATAGATCACATCTTCTCCAAGAAATACCACGTTTCCCCCTTCAAATAGGACCTTTTCACACACAAACACCTGTTTTATCCCCAAAAGAGGACAGTTTCTTCCAGAAATGCCACATTTCTCCCAAATAGATCACATCTTCTCCAAGAAATACCACGTTTCCCCCTTCAAATAGGACCTTTTCACCCACAAATACCTGTTTTATCCCTCAAATTGGAAATTTTCTTCCAGAAATGCCACATTTCTCCCAAATAGATCACATCTTCTCCAAGAAATACCAGCTTTCCCCCTTCAAATAGGACCTTTTCACCCACAAATACCTCTTTTTTCCCCAAAATAGGACAGTTTCTTCCAGAAATGCCCGATTTCTGCCAAATAGATCACATCTTCTCCAAGAAATACCAGCTTTCCCCCTTCAAATAGGACCTTTTCACCCACAAATACCTCTTTTATCCCCAAAATAGGACAGTTTCTTCCAGAAATGCCACATTTCTCCCAAATATATCACATCTTCTCAAAGAAATGCCAGGGTTCCCCCTTCAAATAGGAACATTTCTCCCACAAATACCTCTTTTTTCCCCAAAATAGGACAGCTTCTTCCTGACATGCCACATTTCTCCCAAATACATCACATCTTCTCCAAGAAATACCACGTTTCCCCCTTCAAATAGGACCTTTTCAACCACAAGTTCCTCTTTTATCCCCAGAATAGGACAGTTTCTTCCAGAAATGCCACATTTCTCCCAAATACATCACATCTTCTCCAAGAAATACCACGATTCCTCCTGAAATACGAACTTTTCTCCCACAAATACCTGCCTTCTCCCCTCAAATTGGACTTTTTCTTCCAGAAATGCCACATTTCTCCCAAATAGATCACATCTTCTCCTAGAAATACCAGGTTTCCCCCTTCAAATAGGACCTTTTCACCCACAAATACCTCTTTTATCCCCAAAAGAGGACAGTTTGTTCCAGAAATGCCACATTTCTCCCAAATATATCACATCTTCTCCAAGAAATACCAGCTTTCCCCCTTCAAATAGGACCTTTTCACCCACAAATACCTCTTTTATCCCCAAAAGAGGACAGTTTCTTCCTGACATGCCACATTTCTCCCAAATATATCACATCTTCTCCAAGAAATACCAGGATTACCCGTGGAAATTGGAACTTTTCACCCACAAATACCTCTTTCATCCCCAAAATAGGACATTTTCTTCCAGACATGCCACATTTCTCCCAAATAGATCACATCTTCTCCAAGAAATACCAGCTTTCCCCCTTCAAATAGGACCTTTTCACCCACAAATACCTCTTTTATCCCCAAAAGAGGACAGTTTCTTCCTGACATGCCACATTTCTCCCAAATATATCACATCTTCTCCAAGAAATACCAGGGTTCCCCCTTCAAATAGGAACTTTTCTCCCACAAATACCTCTTTTTTCCCCAAAATAGGACAGCTTCTTCCTGACATGCCACATTTCTCCCAAATATATCTCATCTTCTCCAAGAAATACCACGTTTCCCCCTTCAAATAGGACCTTTTCACCCACAAGTTCCTCTTTTATCCCCACAATACGACAGTTTCTTCCAGAAATGCCACATTTCTCCCAAATACATCACATCTTCTCCAAGAAATACCAGGATTCCTCCTGAAATACGAAATTTTCTCCCACAAATACCTGCCTTCTCCCCTCAAATTGGACTTTTTCTTCCAGAAATGCCACATTTCTCCCAAATAGATCACATCTTCTCCTAGAAATACCAGGTTTCCCCCTTCAATAGGACCTTTTCACCCACAAATACCTCTTTTATCCACAAAAGAGTACAGTTCCTTCCAGAAAGGCCACATTTCTCCCAAATATATCACATCTTCTCCAAGAAATACCAGCTTTCCCCCTTCAAATAGGACCTTTTCACCCACAAATACCTCTTTTTAACCCAAAGGAGGACAGTTTCTTCCACAAATGCCAGATTTCTCCCAAATATATCACATCTTCTCCAAGAAATACCAGGATTCCCCCTTCAAATAGGACCTTTTCACCCACAAATACCTCTTTTATCCCCAAAATAGGACAGTTTCTGCCAGAAATGCCAGATTTCTCCCAAATATATCACATCTTCTCAAAGAAATACCTGGGTTCCCCCTTCAAATAGGACCTTTTCACCCACAAATACCTCTTTTATCCCCAAAAGAGGACAGTTTCTTCCAGAAATGCCACATTTCTCCCAAATATATCACATCTTCTCCAAGAAATACCAGGAGTCCCCCTCGAAATAGGACCTTTTCACCCACAAATACCTCTTTGATCCCCAAAATAGGACATTTTCTTCCAGAAATGCCACATTTCTTCCAAATAGATCACATCTTCCCCTAGAAATACCAGCTTTCCCCCTTCAAATAGGACCTTTTCACACACAAATACCTCTTATCTCCCCCCAGATAGGGCATTTTCCTCCAGAAATGCCAGATTTCTCCCAAATACATCACATCTTCTCCAAGAAATACCAGCTTTCCCCCTTCAAATAGGACCTTTTCACCCACAAATACCTCTTTCATCCCCAAAAGAGGACAGTTTCTTCCAGAAATGCCACATTTCTCCCAAATATATCACATCTTCTCCAAGAAATACCAGGATTACCCGTGGAAATTGGAACTTTTCACCCACAAATACCTCTTTCATCCCCAAAATAGGACATTTTCTTCCAGACATGCCACATTTCTCCCAAATAGATCACATCTTCTCCAAGAAATACCAGGTCTCCCCCTTCAATTAGGACCTTTTCACCCACAAATACCTGTTTTTTCCCCATAAGAGGACAGTTTCTTCCAGAAATGCCACATTTCTCCCAAATATATCACATCTTCTCCAAGAAATACCAGCTTTCCCCTTTCAAATAGGACCTTTTCACCCACAAATACCTCTTTTATCCCCAAAAGAGGACAGTTTCTTCCAGAAAGGCCACATTTCTCCCAAATACATCACATCTTCTCCAAGAAATACCAGCTTTCCCCCCTCAAATACGACCTTTTCACCCACAAATACATCTTTTATCCCCAAAAGAGGACAGTTTCTTCCAGAAATGCCATATTTCTCCCAAATATATCATATCTTCTCCAAGAAATACCACGTTTCCCCCTTCAAATAGGACCTTTTCACCCACAAATACCTCTTTTATCCCCAAAAGAGGACAGTTTCTGCCAGAAATGCCACATTTCTCCCAAATATATCACATCTTCTCCATGAAATACCAGGTTTCCCCCTGGAAATAGGACCTTTTCACCCACAAATACCTCTTTTATCCCCTAAAGAGGACAGTTCCTTCCAGAAATGCCACATTTCTCCCAAATAGATCACATCTTCTCCATGAAATACCACGTTTCCACCTTCAAATAGGACCTATTCACCCACAAATACCTCTTTTATCCCCAAAATAGGACAGTTTCTTCCAGAAAGGCCACATTTCTCCCAAATATATCACATCTTCTCCAAGAAATACCTGGTTCCCCCTTCAAATAGGACCTTTTCACCCACAAATACCTCTTTTATCCCCAAAAGAGGACAGTTTCTTCCAGAAATGCCACATTTCTCCCAAATAGATCACATCTTCTCCAAGAAATACCAGCTTTCCCCATCGAAATAGGACCTTTTCACCCACAAATACCTCTTTTTTCCCCAAAATATGACAGTTTCTTCCACAAATGCCACATTTCTCCCAAATATATCACATCTTCTCCAAGAAATACCAGGATTCCCCCTTCAAATAGGACCTTTTCACCCACAAATACCTGTTTTATCCCCAAAATAGGACAGCTTCTTCCTGACATGCCACATTTCTCCCAAATATACCACATCTTCTCCAAGAAATACCAGGGTTCCCCCTTCAAATAGGACCTATTCACCCAAAAATACCTGTTTTATCCCTCAAATTGGAAATTTTCTTCCAGAAATGCCACATTTCTCCCAAATATATCACATCTTCTACAAGAAATACCAGGATTACCCGTGGAAATTGGAACTTTTCACCCACAAATACCTCTTTTATCCCCAAAAGAGGACAGTTTCTTCCAGAAATGCCACATTTCTCCCAAATAGATCACATCTTCTCCAAGAAATACCAGGTTTCCCCCTGGAAATAGGACCTTTTCACCCACAAATACCTCTTTTATCCCCAAAAGAGGACAGTTTCTGCAAGAAAGGCCACATTTCTCCCAAATATATCACATCTTCTCCAAGAAATACCAGGGTTCCCCCTTCAAATAGGACCTTTTCACCCACAAATACCTCTTTTATCCCCAAAAGAGGACAGTTTCTTCCAGAAATGCCACATTTCTCCCAAATATAGCACATCTTCTCCAAGAAATACCACGTTTCCCCCTTCAAATAGGACCTATTCACCCACAAATACCTGTTTTATCCCTCAAATTGGAAATTTTCTTCCAGAAATGCAACATTTCTCCCAAATATATCACATCTTCTCCAAGAAATACCACGTTTCCCCCTTCAAATAGGAACTTTTCACCCACAAATACCTCTTTTATCCCCAAAAGAGGACAGTTTCTTCCAGACATGCCACATTTCTCCCAAATAGATCACATCTTCTCCAAGAAATACCAGCTTTCCCCCTTCAAATAGGACCTTTTCACCCACAAATACCTCTTTTATCCCCAAAATACGACAGTTTCTTCGAGAAATGCCAGATTTCTCCCAAATAGATCACATCTTCTCCAAGAAATACCAGGGTTCCCCCTTCAAATAGGACCTTTTCACCCACAAATACCTCTTTGATCACCAAAAGAGGACAGTTTCTTCCAGAAATGCCACATTTCTCCCAAATATATCACATCTTCTCCAAGAAATACCAGCTTTCCCCCTTCAAATAGGACCTTTTCACCCACAAATACCTCTTTTATCCCCAAAAGAGGACAGTTTGTTCCAGAAATGCCACATTTCTCCCAAATAGATCACATCTTCTCCAAGAAATACCAGCTTTCCCCCTTCAAATAGGACCTTTTCACCCACAAATACCTCTTTTATCCCCAAAAGAGGACAGTTTCTTCCAGAAATGCCACATTTCTCCCAAATATATCACATCTTCTCCAAGAAATACCAGGGTTCCCCCTTCAAATAGGACCTTTTCACCCACAAATACCACTTTTATCCCCAAAAGAGGACAGTTCCTTCCAGAAAGGCCACATTTCTCCCAAATATATCACATCTTCTCCAAGAAATACCAGCTTTCCCCCTTCAAATAGGACCTTTTCACCCACAAATACCTCTTTTATCCCCAAAATAGGACAGTTTCTTCCAGAAATGCCACATTTCTCCCAAATAGATCACATCTTCTCCAAGAAATACCACGTTTCCCCCTTCAAATAGGACCTTTTCACCCACAAATACCTCTTTTTTCCCCAAAATAGGACAGTTTCTTCCAGAAATGCCACATTTCTCCCAAATAGATCACATCTTCTCCATGAAATACCAGGTTTCCCCCTTCAAATAGGACCTTTTCACCCACAAACACCTGTTTTATCCCCAAAATAGGACAGTTTCTTCCAGAAATGCCACATTTCTCCCAAATAGATCACATCTTCTCCAAGAAATACCAGGATTCCCCCTTCAAATAGGAACTTTTCACCCACAAATACCTCTTTTATCCCTCAAATTGGAAATTTTCTTCCAGAAATGCCATATTTCTCCCAAATAGATCACATCTTCTCCAAGAAATACCAGGGTTCCCCCTTCAAATAGGACCTTTTCACCCACAAATACCTCTTTTCTCCCCCCAGATAGAATATTTTCGTCCAGAAATGCCACATTTCTCCCAAATATATCACATCTTCTCCAAGAAATGCCACGTTTCCCCCTTCAAATAGGACCTTTTCACCCACAAATACTTATTTTTTTCCCAAAATAGGAAAGTTTCTTCCAGACATGCCACATTTCTCCCAAATATATCACGTCTTCTCCAAGAAATACCAGCTTTCCCGCTTCAAATAGGACCTTTTCACCCACTAATACCTCTTTTATCCCCAAAAGAGGACAGTTTCTTCCAGAAATGCCACATTTCTCCCAAATATATCACATCTTCTCCAAGAAATACCAGCTTTCCCCCCTCAAATAGGAGCTTTTCACCCACAAATACATCTTTTATCCCCAAAATAGGACAGTTTCTTCCAGAAATGCCAGATTTCTCCCAAATATATCACATCTTCTCCAAGAAATACCTGGATCCCCCTTCAAATAGGACCTTTTCACCCACAAATACCTCTTTTATCCCCAAAAGAGGACAGTTTCTTCCACAAATGCCCGATTTCTCCCAAATATATCACATCTTCTCCAAGAAATACCAGGATTCCCCCTTCAAATAGGACCTTTTCACCCACAAATACCTCTTTTATCCCCAGAAGAGGACAGCTTCACCCTGACATGCCACATTTCTCCCAAATATATCACATCTTCTCCAAGAAATACCAGGTTTCCCCCTTCAAATAGGACCTTTTCACCCACAAATACCTCTTTTATCCCCAAAAGAGGACATTTTCTTCCAGAAAGGCCACATTTCTCCCAAATAGATCACATCTTCTCCAAGAAATACCAGCTTTCCCCCTTCAAATAGGACATTTTCACCCACAAATACCTCTTTTATGCCCAAAAGAGGACAGTTTCTTCCAGAAATGCCACATTTCACCCAAATATACCACATCTTCTCCAAGAAATACCAGCTTTCCCCCTTCAAATAGGACGTTTTCACCCACAAATACCTCTTTTATCCCCAAAAGAGGACAGTTTCTTCCAGACATTCCATATTTCTCCCAAATACATCACATCTTCTCCAAGAAATACCTGGTTTCCACCTTCAAATAGGATCTTTTCACCCACAAATACCTCTTTTATCCCCAAAAGAGGACAGTTTCTTCAATAAAGGCCACATTTCTCCCAAATATATCACATCTTCTCCAAGAAATACCAGGATTCCCCCTTCAAATAGGACCTTTTCACCCACAAATACCTCTTTTATCCCCAAATAGGACAGTTTCTTCCAGACATGCCACATTTCTCCCAAATAGATCACATCTTCTCCAAGAAATACCAGCTTTCCCCCTTCAAATAGGACCTTTTCACCCACAAATACCTCTTTTATCCCCTAAAGAGGACATTTTCTTCCAGAAATGCCCGATTTCTCCCAAATATATCACATCTTCTCCAAGAAATACCACGTTTCCCCCTTCAAATAGGAACTTTTCACCCACAAATACCTGTTTTATCCCCAAAAGAGGACAGTTCCTTCCAGAAAGGCCACATTTCTCCCAAATAGATCACATCTTTTCCAAGAAATACCAGCTTTCCCCCTTCAAATAGGACCTTTTCACCCACAAATACCTCTTTTATCCCCAAAATAGGACAGTTTCTTCCTGACATGCCACATTTCTCCCAAATATATCACATCTTCTCCAAGAAATACCAGGGTTCCCCCTTCAAATAGGACCTTTTCACCCACAAACACCTATTTTATCCCCAAAAGAGGACAGTTTCTTCCAGAAATGCCACATTTCTCCCAAATATATCACATCTGCTCCAAGAAATACCAGCTTTCCCCCTTCAAATAGGAACTTTTCACCCACAAATACCTCTTTTATCCCTCAAATTGGAAATTTTCTTCCAGAAATGCCATATTTCTCCCAAATATATCACATCTTCTCCAAGAAATACCAGCTTTCCCCCTTCAAATAGGACCTTTTCACCCACAAATACCTCTTTTCTCCCCCCAGATAGAATATTTTCGTCCAGAAATGCCACATTTCTCCCAAATATATCACATCTTCTCCAAGAAATACCACGTTTCCCCCTTCAAATAGGACCGTTTCACCCACAAATACCTATTTTTTTCCCAAAATAGGAAAGTTTCTTCCAGACATGCCACATTTCTCCCAAATATATCACATGTTCTCCAAGAAATACCGGCTTTCCCCCTTCAAATAGGACCTTTTCACCCACAAATACCTCTTTTATCCCCAAAATAGGACAGTTTCTTCCAGAAATGCCACATTTCTCCCAAATATATCACATCTTCTCCAAGAAATACCAGCTTTCCCCCCTCAAATAGGACCTTTTCACCCACAAATAGATTTTTAATCCCCAAATAGGACAGTTTCTTCCAGAAATGCCACATTTCTCCCAAATAGATCACATCTTCTCCAAGAAATACCAGCTTTCCCCCTTCAAATAGGACCTTTTCACCCACAAATACCTCTTTTATCCCCTAAAGAGGGCATTTTCCACCAGAAATGCCCGATTTCTCCCAAAAATATCACATCTTCTCCAAGAAATACCACGTTTCCCCCTTCAAATAGGACCTTTTCACCCACAAATACCTCTTTTATCCCCAAAATAGGACAGTTCCTTCCAGAAAGGCCACATTTCTCCCAAATAGATCACATCTTCTCCAAGAAATACCAGCTTTCCCCCTTCAAATAGGACCGTTTCACCCACAAATACCTCTTTTATCCCCAAAAGAGGACAGTTTCTTGCAGAAATGCCAGATTTCTCCCAAATAGATCACATCTTCTCCAAGAAATACCAGGATTCCCCCTTCAAATAGGACCTTTTCACCCACAAATACCTCTTTTATCCCCAAAATAGGACAGTTTCTTCCTGACATGCCACATATCTCCCAAATATATCACATCTTCTCCAAGAAATACCAGGAGCCCCCCTCGAAATAGGACCTTTTCACCCACAAATACCTCTTTTATCCCCAAAAGAGTACATTTTCTTCCAGAAAGGCCACATTTCTTCCAAATAGATCACATCTTCTCCAAGAAATACCAGCTTTCCCCCTTCAAATAGGACCTTTTCACCCACAAATACCTCTTATCTCCCCCCAGATAGGGCATTTTCCTCCAGAAATGCCAGATTTCTCCCAAATAGATCACATCTTCTCCAAGAAATACCAGCTTTCCCCCTTCAAATAGGACCTTTTCACCCACAAATACCTCTTTCATCCCCAAAAGAGGACAGTTTCTTCCTGACATGCCACATTTCTCCCAAATATATCACATCTTCTCCAAGAAATAACAGGATTACCCGTGGAAATTGGAACTTTTCACCACAAATACCTCTTTCATCCCCAAAATAGTACATTTTCTTCCAGACATGCCACATTTCTCCCAAACATATCACATCTTCTCCAAGAAATACCAGGTCTCCCCCTTCAAATAGGACCTTTTCACCCACAAATACCTCTTTTTTCCCCAAAATAGGACAGTTTCTGCCAGAAATGCCACATTTCTCCCAAATAGATCACATCTTCTCCAAGAAATACCAGGTTTCGCCCTTCAAATAGGACCTTTTCACCCACAAATACCTCTTTTATCCCCAAAAAAGGACAGCTTCTTCCTGACATGCCACATTTCTCCCAAATATATCACATCTTCTCCATGAAATACCAGGGTTCCCCCTTCAAATAGGACCTTTTCACCCACAAACACCTGTTTTATCCCCAAAATACGACAGTTTCTTCCAGAAATGCCACATTTCTCCCAAATAGATCACATCTTCTCCAAGAAATACCAGGATTCCCCCTTCAAATAGGAACTTTTCACCCACAAATACCTCTTTTATCCCTCAAATTGGAAATTTTCTTCCAGAAATGCCATATTTCTCCCAAATAGATCACATCTTCTCCAAGAAATACCAGGGTTCCCCCTTCAAATAGGACCTTTTCACCCACAAATACCTCTTTTCTCCCCCCAGATAGAATATTTTCGTCCAGAAATGCCACATTTCTCCCAAATATATCACATCTTCTCCAAGAAATGCCACGTTTCCCCCTTCAAATAGGACCTTTTCACCCACAAATACTTATTTTTTTCCCAAAATAGGAAAGTTTCTTCCAGACATGCCACATTTCTCCCAAATATATCACGTCTTCTCCAAGAAATACCAGCTTTCCCGCTTCAAATAGGACCTTTTCACCCACTAATACCTCTTTTATCCCCAAAAGAGGACAGTTTCTTCCAGAAATGCCACATTTCTCCCAAATATATCACATCTTCTCCAAGAAATACCAGCTTTCCCCCCTCAAATAGGAGCTTTTCACCCACAAATACATCTTTTATCCCCAAAATAGGACAGTTTCTTCCAGAAATGCCAGATTTCTCCCAAATATATCACATCTTCTCCAAGAAATACCTGGATCCCCCTTCAAATAGGACCTTTTCACCCACAAATACCTCTTTTATCCCCAAAAGAGGACAGTTTCTTCCACAAATGCCCGATTTCTCCCAAATATATCACATCTTCTCCAAGAAATACCAGGATTCCCCCTTCAAATAGGACCTTTTCACCCACAAATACCTCTTTTATCCCCAGAAGAGGACAGCTTCACCCTGACATGCCACATTTCTCCCAAATATATCACATCTTCTCCAAGAAATACCAGGTTTCCCCCTTCAAATAGGACCTTTTCACCCACAAATACCTCTTTTATCCCCAAAAGAGGACATTTTCTTCCAGAAAGGCCACATTTCTCCCAAATAGATCACATCTTCTCCAAGAAATACCAGCTTTCCCCCTTCAAATAGGACATTTTCACCCACAAATACCTCTTTTATGCCCAAAAGAGGACAGTTTCTTCCAGAAATGCCACATTTCACCCAAATATACCACATCTTCTCCAAGAAATACCAGCTTTCCCCCTTCAAATAGGACGTTTTCACCCACAAATACCTCTTTTTTCCCCAAAATAGGACAGTTTCTTCCAGACATGCCACATTTCTCCCAAATATAGCACATCTTCTCCAAGAAATACCAGGATTCCTCCTGAAATAGGACCTTTTCTCCCAGAAATACCTGCCTTCTGCAACCAAATTGGACTTTTTCTTCCAGAAAGGCCACATTTCTCCCAAATATATCACATCTTCTCCAAGAAATACCAGCTTTCCCCCTTCAAATAGGACGTTTTCACCCACAAATACCTCTTTTATCCCCAAAAGAGGACAGTTTCTTCCAGACATTCCATATTTCTCCCAAATACATCACATCTTCTCCAAGAAATACCTGGTTTCCACCTTCAAATAGGATCTTTTCACCCACAAATACCTCTTTTATCCCCAAAAGAGGACAGTTTCTTCAATAAAGGCCACATTTCTCCCAAATATATCACATCTTCTCCAAGAAATACCAGGATTCCCCCTTCAAATAGGACCTTTTCACCCACAAATACCTCTTTTATCCCCAAATAGGACAGTTTCTTCCAGACATGCCACATTTCTCCCAAATAGATCACATCTTCTCCAAGAAATACCAGCTTTCCCCCTTCAAATAGGACCTTTTCACCCACAAATACCTCTTTTATCCCCTAAAGAGGACATTTTCTTCCAGAAATGCCCGATTTCTCCCAAATATATCACATCTTCTCCAAGAAATACCACGTTTCCCCCTTCAAATAGGAACTTTTCACCCACAAATACCTGTTTTATCCCCAAAAGAGGACAGTTCCTTCCAGAAAGGCCACATTTCTCCCAAATAGATCACATCTTTTCCAAGAAATACCAGCTTTCCCCCTTCAAATAGGACCTTTTCACCCACAAATACCTCTTTTATCCCCAAAATAGGACAGTTTCTTCCTGACATGCCACATTTCTCCCAAATATATCACATCTTCTCCAAGAAATACCAGGGTTCCCCCTTCAAATAGGACCTTTTCACCCACAAACACCTATTTTATCCCCAAAAGAGGACAGTTTCTTCCAGAAATGCCACATTTCTCCCAAATATATCACATCTGCTCCAAGAAATACCAGCTTTCCCCCTTCAAATAGGAACTTTTCACCCACAAATACCTCTTTTATCCCTCAAATTGGAAATTTTCTTCCAGAAATGCCATATTTCTCCCAAATATATCACATCTTCTCCAAGAAATACCAGCTTTCCCCCTTCAAATAGGACCTTTTCACCCACAAATACCTCTTTTCTCCCCCCAGATAGAATATTTTCGTCCAGAAATGCCACATTTCTCCCAAATATATCACATCTTCTCCAAGAAATACCACGTTTCCCCCTTCAAATAGGACCGTTTCACCCACAAATACCTATTTTTTTCCCAAAATAGGAAAGTTTCTTCCAGACATGCCACATTTCTCCCAAATATATCACATGTTCTCCAAGAAATACCGGCTTTCCCCCTTCAAATAGGACCTTTTCACCCACAAATACCTCTTTTATCCCCAAAATAGGACAGTTTCTTCCAGAAATGCCACATTTCTCCCAAATATATCACATCTTCTCCAAGAAATACCAGCTTTCCCCCCTCAAATAGGACCTTTTCACCCACAAATAGATTTTTAATCCCCAAATAGGACAGTTTCTTCCAGAAATGCCACATTTCTCCCAAATAGATCACATCTTCTCCAAGAAATACCAGCTTTCCCCCTTCAAATAGGACCTTTTCACCCACAAATACCTCTTTTATCCCCTAAAGAGGGCATTTTCCACCAGAAATGCCCGATTTCTCCCAAAAATATCACATCTTCTCCAAGAAATACCACGTTTCCCCCTTCAAATAGGACCTTTTCACCCACAAATACCTCTTTTATCCCCAAAATAGGACAGTTCCTTCCAGAAAGGCCACATTTCTCCCAAATAGATCACATCTTCTCCAAGAAATACCAGCTTTCCCCCTTCAAATAGGACCGTTTCACCCACAAATACCTCTTTTATCCCCAAAAGAGGACAGTTTCTTGCAGAAATGCCAGATTTCTCCCAAATAGATCACATCTTCTCCAAGAAATACCAGGATTCCCCCTTCAAATAGGACCTTTTCACCCACAAATACCTCTTTTATCCCCAAAATAGGACAGTTTCTTCCTGACATGCCACATATCTCCCAAATATATCACATCTTCTCCAAGAAATACCAGGAGCCCCCCTCGAAATAGGACCTTTTCACCCACAAATACCTCTTTTATCCCCAAAAGAGTACATTTTCTTCCAGAAAGGCCACATTTCTTCCAAATAGATCACATCTTCTCCAAGAAATACCAGCTTTCCCCCTTCAAATAGGACCTTTTCACCCACAAATACCTCTTATCTCCCCCCAGATAGGGCATTTTCCTCCAGAAATGCCAGATTTCTCCCAAATAGATCACATCTTCTCCAAGAAATACCAGCTTTCCCCCTTCAAATAGGACCTTTTCACCCACAAATACCTCTTTCATCCCCAAAAGAGGACAGTTTCTTCCTGACATGCCACATTTCTCCCAAATATATCACATCTTCTCCAAGAAATAACAGGATTACCCGTGGAAATTGGAACTTTTCACCCACAAATACCTCTTTCATCCCCAAAATAGTACATTTTCTTCCAGACATGCCACATTTCTCCCAAACATATCACATCTTCTCCAAGAAATACCAGGTCTCCCCCTTCAAATAGGACCTTTTCACCCACAAATACCTCTTTTTTCCCCAAAATAGGACAGTTTCTGCCAGAAATGCCACATTTCTCCCAAATAGATCACATCTTCTCCAAGAAATACCAGGTTTCGCCCTTCAAATAGGACCTTTTCACCCACAAATACCTCTTTTATCCCCAAAAAAGGACAGCTTCTTCCTGACATGCCACATTTCTCCCAAATATATCACATCTTCTCCATGAAATACCAGGGTTCCCCCTTCAAATAGGACCTTTTCACCCACAAACACCTGTTTTATCCCCAAAATACGACAGTTTCTTCCAGAAATGCCACATTTCTCCCAAATAGATCACATCTTCTCCAAGAAATACCAGGATTCCCCCTTCAAATAGGAACTTTTCACCCACAAATACCTCTTTTATCCCTCAAATTGGAAATTTTCTTCCAGAAATGCCATATTTCTCCCAAATAGATCACATCTTCTCCAAGAAATACCAGGGTTCCCCCTTCAAATAGGACCTTTTCACCCACAAATACCTCTTTTCTCCCCCCAGATAGAATATTTTCGTCCAGAAATGCCACATTTCTCCCAAATATATCACATCTTCTCCAAGAAATGCCACGTTTCCCCCTTCAAATAGGACCTTTTCACCCACAAATACTTATTTTTTTCCCAAAATAGGAAAGTTTCTTCCAGACATGCCACATTTCTCCCAAATATATCACGTCTTCTCCAAGAAATACCAGCTTTCCCGCTTCAAATAGGACCTTTTCACCAACTAATACCTCTTTTATCCCCAAAAGAGGACAGTTTCTTCCAGAAATGCCACATTTCTCCCAAATATATCACATCTTCTCCAAGAAATACCAGCTTTCCCCCTCAAATAGGAGCTTTTCACCCACAAATACATCTTTTATCCCCAAAATAGGACAGTTTCTTCCAGAAATGCCAGATTTCTCCCAAATATATCACATCTTCTCCAAGAAATACCTGGATCCCCCTTCAAATAGGACCTTTTCACCCACAAATACCTCTTTTATCCCCAAAAGAGGACAGTTTCTTCCACAAATGCCCGATTTCTCCCAAATATATCACATCTTCTCCAAGAAATACCAGGATTCCCCCTTCAAATAGGACCTTTTCACCCACAAATACCTCTTTTATCCCCAGAAGAGGACAGCTTCACCCTGACATGCCACATTTCTCCCAAATATATCACATCTTCTCCAAGAAATACCAGGTTTCCCCCTTCAAATAGGACCTTTTCACCCACAAATACCTCTTTTATCCCCAAAAGAGGACATTTTCTTCCAGAAAGGCCACATTTCTCCAAATAGATCACATCTTCTCCAAGAAATACCAGCTTTCCCCCTTCAAATAGGACATTTTCACCCACAAATACCTCTTTTATGCCCAAAAGAGGACAGTTTCTTCCAGAAATGCCACATTTCACCCAAATATACCACATCTTCTCCAAGAAATACCAGCTTTCCCCTTCAAATAGGACGTTTTCACCCACAAATACCTCTTTTTTCCCCAAAATAGGACAGTTTCTTCCAGACATGCCACATTTCTCCCAAATATAGCACATCTTCTCCAAGAAATACCAGGATTCCTCCTGAAATAGGACCTTTTCTCCCAGAAATACCTGCCTTCTGCAACCAATTGGACTTTTTCTTCCAGAAAGGCCACATTTCTCCCAAATATATCACATCTTCTCCAAGAAATACCAGGGTTCCCCCTTCAAATAGGACCTTTTCACCCACAAATACCTCTTTTATCCCCAAAATAGGACAGTTTCTTCCAGACATTCCATATTTCTCCCAAATACATCACATCTTCTCCAAGAAATACCTGGTTTCCACCTTCAAATAGGATCTTTTCACCCACAAATACCTCTTTTATCCCCAAAAGAGGACAGTTTCTTCAATAAAGGCACATTTCTCCCAAATATATCACATCTTCTCCAAGAAATACCAGGATTCCCCCTTCAAATAGGACCTTTTCACCCACAAATACCTCTTTTATCCCCAAATAGGACAGTTTCTTCCAGACATGCCACATTTCTCCCAAATAGATCACATCTTCTCCAAGAAATACCAGCTTTCCCCCTTCAAATAGGACCTTTTCACCCACAAATACCTCTTTTATCCCCTAAAGAGGACATTTTCTTCCAGAAATGCCCGATTTCTCCCAAATATATCACATCTTCTCCAAGAAATACCACGTTTCCCCTTCAAATAGGAACTTTTCACCCACAAATACCTGTTTTATCCCCAAAAGAGGACAGTTCCTTCCAGAAAGGCCACATTTCTCCCAAATATATCACATCTTCTCCAAGAAATACCAGCTTTCCCCCTTCAAATAGGACCTTTTCACCCACAAATACCTCTTTATCCCCAAAATAGGACAGTTTCTTCCTGACATGCCACATTTCTCCCAAATATATCACATCTTCTCCAAGAAATACCAGGGTTCCCCCTTCAAATAGGACCTTTTCACCCACAAACACCTATTTTATCCCCAAAAGAGGACAGTTTCTTCCAGAAATGCCACATTTCTCCCAAATATATCACATCTGCTCCAAGAAATACCAGCTTTCCCCCTTCAAATAGGAACTTTTCACCCACAAATACCTCTTTTATCCCTCAAATTGGAAATTTTCTTCCAGAAATGCCATATTTCTCCCAAATATATCACATCTTCTCCAAGAAATACCAGCTTTCCCCTTCAAATAGGACCTTTTCACCCACAAATACCTCTTTTCTCCCCCAGATAGAATATTTTCGTCCAGAAATGCCACATTTCTCCCAAATATATCACATCTTCTCCAAGAAATACCACGTTTCCCCCTTCAAATAGGACCGTTTCACCCACAAATACCTATTTTTTTCCCAAAATAGGAAAGTTTCTTCCAGACATGCCACATTTCTCCCAAATATATCACATGTTCTCCAAGAAATACCGGCTTTTCCCCTTCAAATAGGACCTTTTCACCCACAAATACCTCTTTTATCCCAAAATAGGACAGTTTCTTCCAGAAATGCCACATTTCTCCCAAATATATCACATCTTCTCCAAGAAATACCAGCTTTCCCCCCTCAAATAGGACCTTTTCACCCACAAATAGATTTTTAATCCCCAAATAGGACAGTTTCTTCCAGACATGCGACATTTCTCCCAAATAGATCACATCTTCTCCAAGAAATACCAGCTTTCCCCCTTCAAATAGGACCTTTTCACCCACAAATACCTCTTTTATCCCCTAAAGAGGGCATTTTCCACCAGAAATGCCCGATTTCTCCCAAAAATATCACATCTTCTCCAAGAAATACCACGTTTCCCCTTCAAATAGGACCTTTTCACCCACAAATACCTCTTTTATCCCCAAAATAGGACAGTTCCTTCCCAGAAAGGCCACATTTCTCCCAAATAGATCACATCTTCTCCAAGAAATACCAGCTTTCCCCTTCAAATAGGACCGTTTCACCCACAAATACCTCTTTTATCCCCAAAAGAGGACAGTTTCTTGCAGAAATGCCAGATTTCTCCCAAATAGATCACATCTTCTCCAAGAAATACCAGGATTCCCCTTCAAATAGGACCTTTTCACCCACAAATACCTCTTTTATCCCCAAAATAGGACAGTTTCTTCCTGACATGCCACATATCTCCCAAATATATCACATCTTCTCCAAGAAATACCAGGAGCCCCCCTCGAAATAGGACCTTTTCACCCACAAATACCTCTTTTATCCCCAAAAGAGTACATTTTCTTCCAGAAAGGCCACATTTCTTCCAAATAGATCACATCTTCTCCAAGAAATACCAGCTTTCCCCTTCAAATAGGACCTTTTCACCCACAAATACCTCTTATCTCCCCCCAGATAGGGCATTTTCCTCCAGAAATGCCAGATTTCTCCCAAATAGATCACATCTTCTCCAAGAAATACCAGCTTTCCCCCTTCAAATAGGACCTTTTCACCCACAAATACCTCTTTCATCCCAAAAGAGGACAGTTTCTTCCTGACATGCCACATTTCTCCCAAATATATCACATCTTCTCCAAGAAATAACAGGATTACCCGTGGAAATTGGAACTTTTCACCCACAAATACCTCTTTCATCCCCAAAATAGTACATTTTCTTCCAGACATGCCACATTTCTCCCAAACATATCACATCTTCTCCAAGAAATACCAGGTCTCCCCCTTCAAATAGGACCTTTTCACCCACAAATACCTCTTTTTTCCCCAAAATAGGACAGTTTCTGCCAGAAATGCCACATTTCTCCCAAATAGATCACATCTTCTCCAAGAAATACCAGGTTTCGCCCTTCAAATAGGACCTTTTCACCCACAAATACCTCTTTTATCCCCAAAAAAGGACAGCTTCTTCCTGACATGCCACATTTCTCCCAAATATATCACATCTTCTCCATGAAATACCAGGGTTCCAATACCAGGGTTCCCCCTTCAAATAGGACCTTTTCACCCACAAACACCTGTTTTATCCCCAAAATACGACAGTTTCTTCCAGAAATGCCACATTTCTCCCAAATAGATCACATCTTCTCCAAGAAATACCAGGATTCCCCCTTCAAATAGGAACTTTTCACCCACAAATACCTCTTTTATCCCTCAATTTGGAAATTTTCTTCCAGAAATGCCATATTTCTCCCAAATAGATCACATCTTCTCCAAGAAATACCAGGGTTCCCCTTCAAATAGGACCTTTTCACCCACAAATACCTCTTTTCTCCCCCAGATAGAATATTTTCGTCCAGAAATGCCACATTTCTCCCAAATATATCACATCTTCTCCAAGAAATGCCACGTTTCCCCCTTCAAATAGGACCTTTTCACCCACAAATACTTATTTTTTTCCCAAAATAGGAAAGTTTCTTCCAGACATGCCACATTTCTCCCAAATATATCACGTCTTCTCCAAGAAATACCAGCTTTCCCGCTTCAAATAGGACCTTTTCACCCACTAATACCTCTTTTATCCCCAAAAGAGGACAGTTTCTTCCAGAAATGCCACATTTCTCCCAAATATATCACATCTTCTCCAAGAAATACCAGCTTTCCCCCCTCAAATAGGAGCTTTTCACCCACAAATACATCTTTTATCCCCAAAATAGGACAGTTTCTTCCAGAAATGCCAGATTTCTCCCAAATATATCACATCTTCTCCAAGAAATACCTGGATCCCCCTTCAAATAGGACCTTTTCACCCACAAATACCTCTTTTATCCCCAAAAGAGGACAGTTTCTTCCACAAATGCCCGATTTCTCCCAAATATATCACATCTTCTCCAAGAAATACCAGGATTCCCCCTTCAAATAGGACCT